>VZTT01008559.1:29080-41130 GCA_013400855.1 Buphagus erythrorhynchus | reverse complement strand
GTAAAATCTCTATTACACAACAGCAATTAAAAAGCCGACATGACATAAATATTTAGTCACAGCATGTGTCTACAGAAGTCTTGAATGCACAACTATTAAAAATCATCACAAGGTTCTCAATTCGTTTAACTGCTGATTAGCTAAACAGTTGGGGAAAAAGTTGAAAATTCACTTCTGGAGCTTAGTGTTTAGACCTAGCAATTTATGCAAGTCTGTCAGATGAAGATTTCAAAATGTAGAAGCATCCAGTGTACGTGCCAGCATGGTGGCTGGAAAGTTAGATTACAAAAACCCGAGAAAAGTACCATAGGATTTGTTTCAGTTTTCCTTCCTGCCAAGAAAATTACTTATGCCCCAGCATTCTCCACAATAATGCAACTTCTGGGTTCCTGAAGAGGAACATGGACATAAGCACTGGGGGCAAACCTGCAACAGAACACTTGGCAGACTCAAGGCACTTCAAAATACACGAGGCAATCAGGTGTCAGCAAGAAATACAGTGTCAGAAGAACCTAAAACTCAATGCTGTACTTTTTTAACATCCTTCAACAGAAAACACAAGCACAAATCATTTAGAGCTGCTGCTCCATCTACTTCACAAGTTTTTTTTTAAATCTCTTCTGTTGTTTATAAGGTTGACAGCCTCCAAAATTGTTCTGCAATTCTATTATCTCTTAAAATTATCCCTTTAAGAAAAGCTGAAATAGTAAATCTTGCTACTTAAAAGGAACACTGCATTTCTTTATTTAGAGATCTATGAAACATTTCTGTGTGAGGCTTCCCAAGCAATTCACAACTCTCATCACTTACTGAGCATTCTCCCTCACACAGAAACCTATGCAATGAAGAGCACACTAGAACTGATTACTCTGCAAGTCTGAAAATCCAGATCATTACAATAATTAGCTGTCCAAAAGATGCCAAGCAGCAAGTTACTAAACAAAGGTGATAAAGTACCAAAGAAACCTGATACTGGTAAATGATAAGTACTCTGTACAAAGGCATATAAAAAACTCCTTCAGTGAAGAGCAAGAAAAATGGGAAGAGGGTAAAGTTACAGTCTTACTCACCATCTCAAACAAGATGATGATGTCAACAGTGCACAGAAGATAACAGGATGACCTCCACCAACAAAAAATTATGATTATCATTTTTGTAGCTAGCCTTTTATGCACTGTATTTCAAATATATGTGCTTAACAAAAAATGAAATAATTTCACTACCCTCAATGGTGTTGCACAGAATTTCTGCAGCCCTCCTGCACACCAAGAAGCTTCACATGCAGTTACTATCTGATGTGCACTCAAACATCACTCCAGAGATGGACTAAGAAGCCTGTGGATCACATCCTCGTCAGTAATGCAATAAGCCAGATGTTTAATGGTATATACACTAACAAAAATCTTACCATTTAAGAACACTAGGAGTGCCTACCAAGCAGGAATAAGCCACTGGGAGGAAATTTTTATGCCTGATAAGAATGTCATGTGCCTTGAAGACAAGAGTGATTGTGTCATGAGCAGTTTTCAGTTTGCTTATGGCTTGTTCTGCTTCCAAGTCTGAAGCAGCACTCTCCTGACTGCAGGCTGAAGCACACTACATTAAGAAACCCAACTCATTAATTAACAGGAGTTGCTTCATGTTGCACATCCATCACAAAGCCACAAGCTTGTTTTCCTCACTGTAAGTGGACTAACAGCACACACCCTGCAGGTTGTTCATAAAGATATATACTTAATTTCTATTATAACTATCGTGTTAGATAAGATATTTATCAGATGATGATTTCAAAAGTACCATACTTAATTAAAATTCATCTCTTGACTGTGATTTGTGCATTTTCTAAGAAATCCCTCAAATGGCAGAGTTAAATTGTTAGCAGCTCAGCCAAATCATGACAATTCTGAAAAGTGGAATGCTAACTTAATATAAATTAATTATGAACACAGTTCTCCACAACCTCATTCTCTCTTGATAAGATGAATGGAGAATCATATTCTACATCCATTACCAAAACCTACAAAAAGCAGAAAACATCTCACATTGAATGAAAAAGGTCTTTTAAGTTTCTCAAGAAAGAGATCATGAATTTGTTACTCAAGTAGATTAGGTAAGTACCTCAAAGTATAATGATTAATGATTTTCCACTAAATGCTCAATCACTTGTCCTCCCTTATATTTGTGAACATTCGACTTCCTATCTCCCAGCTCTGGCATGACTTTTTACTTCTCCAGGACAGAAAACATCACTGGCAAGAACAGAACTTGAATAAATTTGAACACCCCCTTCTCCAGTTAAACAGAGAACTACATTGTGCACTTTACTTCTATGACCACCAGAAGAGCAGTGGAGGAGAGAGGATTCAAGGTGAATGCCTGGTGGCATTAATCCTTCTGTCCTGCTCTAGGAAACTAGAGGAACAGAGCACTCAACAGCTTAAGTCCACATCACTCTCCTGCTGCTGTTACAAAGTATCACAGGTAGTTCCTAACACCAATTTAAAAAAACCCAAAAAAACCCCAAAAATAAAAAAGGAAAGTAAAGGCTACAGTAACATATCTGGAGACCTTCACAACAGAAACGGCAGCAGATCGCAGCACATTGCCTGTACTGAATTAAAGAGTGAAAGGACAGGCCAGTGCAAGCCACTGCTCTTCTGCACTGAAATAATCAGAAAACTAATGAAGCCTAAATACAGGGCAAACAGTGCTTTAAAGCAGCAACAGATTGACAAGCTTGGAATTGGACCCCACACTCTGCACAGCACTTCATATCTGCCTCTGCTTCCAAACTACATTTGGAATACATTTGTTAAATAAGCCTAACCATAGAGGCAGACTAATTTTTCATATCATCTTCTAAAACCAGCCAGCCTAAATAATGACTAAGTATATAAACCCCCTTATATTTAGGCCTAACATAGGTTAAGAGAAACTGCAGGATGTGATGAAAGCTCCCTCCTTCTGCAAGATTTTTTTGTTAATTTATATATTTTAATAGCTGATTAGGTCCTCATTGAAGCATAGGCATCACATATTATACTAACCCACTGCTCACATTAATTTCTTGTTACACTCCCATCCACCTGCATTTACCTGTTACACTTGCCTAAGCTACAAGGCAACAGCCCATGCTTGCAGTGTCCAGTGCTGTAGGATTCTGATCTGCAAACCCAAGTCACAGCTGAGGCAATACTAAGGAAAGTCTTGGTATTTTTACTAATATGCATAAATTTAACTGCTAAAATTGTTTACTTTCTGCACAAATATTAATTCTAGATGCTTTGGAGTGATCTTTGATAGGCTAATTGCATTTTCTCTGAAAGTCAAAGCTTCTCAATAACTTCAGAGATCTTTATGCCAACAAATTAGATGGGAGACTGTTCCAGGCTTTTAATGTAATACCAATATTTAATATCAAATATTGCACGCTGATCCAGAAATTAATTATCATTTCATGCAAATGTTAAATGATGGGGAAAATTATGTAAAGCATCACAAAAATATGTTTCTAAATTTTAGCACCATCAAACACAAAACCTCGCCTAAATCAACTATCATCATCCATGTTCCTTGCTTGCACTAATGTGACATGAGTCAAAAACTGCATAACACCTCTGTACACACAGAAAGCAGAAGAGCAATTGATTAGAAACAGTAAATTGAACTGGTGAGAAAATTCAAGCTTGCCCTGGAGTAGACAGGGCAGGAGCAAATACCTGTTAGCACTAATGACTAGATTTCACAAAATATTGCTCATTCCTGTACTATTTTTAAACAGTCAATACAGAACACTACATGGTAGCTTAAACTCTTGAACTCTTAAAATAGGCCTGTATTGTTCTTTATAGCCAACCAAGACACTTCATTAAGAGATGAACATGACTATCAGAAAACAGATCTATGATCTACCTCATTCAAACTATTCTTTATTTTGATAGACATCTTATTTCCAGCAGGTAAGTTTACTTTGGCCCTCTGGACACCAAGTCTGTCTCATCCTACCATACCTTCTCTGAATTCATGCACATATGAGGAATTATTATGCAAAGATAGTATCTTGCATAAGAATGTATTTTCTTTGTTTCCCTTCCTTCCCCACATAACTGGCCTGCTCTCATATAACCAATGAGGTAAGGGGGGTTTTGGTGTTTGCTTTTCTTTAAAGTAGCTATTGAAAGGAAGTATGAGATTAATTTTCCTATTCCTCTGCTGAAGGAAGCAACAGTTAAGCATGCTAAGAGCTCACACAGAGCAGTGAAGTTTACAGAGACTGTTGCACTTTCACTATGAGAGACAGTTCCAAGCTAAGACAAACTGACTCCTGACTTGGAGTGAAAACTAAAAAGATACTGAACTTTGCTGGATAACATACCAGCATCTCAGCATGTCAGGCTCACTCTAAGTGGACCTGTCATTTCGTAAATTCTGTTTGTTTAACAAATCAACTGCCAGTTCTGCAGTATTTTACTAGTTGCTTCAAGTTTTTAAAGCTAAGAGGCAGCAACTGACGGTCTATTTGGCTTTACCCAGCTCTTCAAAGAAAAACTAAATCTTCAAATGCTGTAACACATGACGAGGTCCCAGGAGGTTTAGCACTTGCTTAGACGGAACAAGTTAAATGTTGTGCATGAAGAGCGTCAGTTTGGCAATGCTGGGAACAACGAACTTCCTTGTTTCAATTACTGAATGTTCCTCCTTACGATTTACCAATACCAGCTCTAAGTTTTCCGCATTCTTCACTACACTACTAACCAGAGAGTGGCTGAGGCACTCTCAGACTGCCTCTGACTCTAGGTGGGACACTTGGCAAAGGTAAAGGAAACAACTAACCCAGCTCTGCTGGGCAGGATTTTATGAACATCATCTTCCTCAGAAAAATTCCGGAGATGGTAGAAGTAAATGCATTATTTCATGATGAAAGACAAGATTAAAAACACCACTTGAAGCTATAGGGTTAATATTTAGTGCCGTTCCAAGGGTGAGGTTAGAAGTCTGACCTTGTTTAACAGATCTTAATAGTCTTATCTTAGAATATTGCTATTACTTGGATTCTACATTTCAAGTCTGCAATCAGTGTTGCACTTAAGCAAGAGAAGGTCAAAAGCTGCATTTGGAATTTCCAGGACCCTTAATATTTTTAGTACTTTGAATTATTATTTAAGACACACACATAGCTTCAAAGCCAATTTACCAAGTTCTTTATCATGACATTCTGGGACCATACAATAAACTCTTAATTCAGGGAAGCAGAAATCTAACACCAAGGATCTCAAATTCAAATGCACACAGAACTAGAATTCTGGAAAAGATTTGATGCAAACCAATGGGACAACTATCACAGTCCTCCTGGAATATATCTTCCCTCACAACAGGCCTGAGAAAACTAAGAGAGAAAAGGATCTATACCTACATAAAGTCCAAGTGAGAGGCATATATAACCAAATAAGAAGCTGATAATGCCAGTGATAAGCAAAAAGGTACAGTGACAATTTTTGTCTTAACACGAATGCATACAGCAATCCTTGACAATGCAAAGACCATTTCAATAAACAGTCATTCTGCAAAACAAACAGCTTGGAATGAATTCCCTTCAAGCTCTGGGGTTTAGTTTTTTTGGGTTTTTTTTTCAGATGACTTGAAAAGCATTCATTGACCTAAAATGTTAGTTTAAGTTTTGCAACATGTTCAGGACCAAATCTAAAGTGAAATTTAGCTACTTACAGAAGAAGCATCATTTAATTTTAAGGTTTTATAAAAGAAAAGGAAGCTAATGGTTTTTTGTCAATGATATTTCATTAACCTCTTCGTCAAAAATAGAATTTAACCCCAATAATCCAGTTATTTTAGAATTACTTCCTTTTTAATAAAGGCTACTATCCTCCATTACAAACTTCACCGAAACCAGAAGCAACTCTTGCTTAGTTTTAAAACACTGTATGAAAGACTATCACCTCCTGGGTGCACATTTGTTCACAGTTAAGGTACCCCACCTTGCCAGAGTATCACTGTAATCAAAACTACTGGTAATTCAGGTTTTGACTCACAGTTAAAGGACAGACTGCCAATATTTTAGCTTGGATTTAATGACAATAATCCTTCCTTGCAAGTCAAAATAACTGGGCACAGATCTTTCTAAAAATTCCACTGATTCCTTGAATCCAGGCAGTTAGAATACACAATTTTAACTAAGAAAATTACAATCATAAAAAATAGACTATAAGCTAAGCTGCAACATATGTTCATTAAAAAGAGTCCCTTCCCTTCTTTACAGCATAATTTTTTGGACATTTATTATGAAGAATTGGACAAGAAGCTTTAAATGTGAGCAGGGACACAAACCCAAGATCTGGGAGACATGCCAATGTAGACAATAATATTCTGACCAAATTGTTTGCCTTGCTGCTTTAAACAGCAACATGGTGACCATTTTCTGTCCCTATCCGTCGGGCAGCAACAAATTGAATGGGCATGAAACTGAGATAAGACTGCAAATTCTGCACATACAGGTAGCTCAGCACTTACAGTAACCGTGCCCCAGTACATTCCTCACTTTTGCTCTACTTTTTAATTTCTAAAACAAGAATCAGAAACCAGGAGGATACATCCAAACATTTGACCATAAACCCTCAGCACTAGGGTATGGAAAAGCAAGCTACTTTGGACATTGGCCTGTTGATTCATCAGTTCTTTGTTTGAACAACAGTCAGAGTCAGACTCTGTTGTGGGGCAACCTGTGACAGCATCACAACCTGTGAAAATATGCATATGGATACCAACAGTGACCGAAAACAAAACCATAAAGCTGCCAAGAGACATCACTGTAAAGCTTTCAAACCTTTCATTAAGTTTCTGCCAAATTAGATTTATGAAATTATTTTTTCTCAACGTAGTTACTATTTAACTAATATTTTGTTTCTCAGGTTTCTCTGTCAGATCACTGGCATCCTGTAATTATAAAATACTTTACCTGAAAACAGACTGCAGATCTGCTGAGAAACACTTATGAACACTTTCAACAGAATAAGAGAAATCTACGGTGTTTTAAGCAAGTTTGCAATTCCACTAACAAGACAGATGGAAGTCTGCCTTATGAATAGTACCAATGAAGTATTCACCACTGTTGCTGACTTCCAGAGGTCAGGAGGGGTCAATATGAGGCTGAGAGGGAATTTACCCATCCAAAGGGAAAATACTGTTTAGATACTTGTGCCAAAAACCACATGAAATCTAAAAGCAAAATAAGGTGATACAGTATTTAGACTTCCAAAAAAGCCCGGCACAAACTTTAGATAAAATAACTGTATGCACTTCACACTGAAAACTCAGTGTATTCCTGAACATACTGCATGTGAAATTCTGATAGCATCCGAAGGTGTAATTTCTGAAGTCTTGTATTGCCAGTGTTTGCCATTTTCAATAATGAAAGTGATATTGGCATTTTAGAGAAGAATCCCTAACAGATAAAACAATTGTGTCCAATTCATCACAGCCTATCACAGTAGACAAATGCCTATACATTTCTATATTTCTATCTATATGTTCAACAGTCCAGAACTCGAAGTTGTTTATACCTGCCACAACCTTAAATACACATACACTGAACTCGATACATCTGTGAACACAGAGGCAATCCAGAATAAACCTTTACTGTAGGATATGCTCTCTGGGCCACCAGCTCCTTACACGCCAACAGCCTTATGAGAATAACAACAGAGCTGCTGGAAGTGCAGAGGTGGCAATCCATTCAGCTTATGAACAACTGATTCCTTTTGTATTACATCATTCAACTACCCATTAAGGAGCTGGACTGACAGGATCCAGAATATGCATAGCCCAGCCCTCCATGGTAAACGAGAGCGTTGAAAAGATGAAGATTCAAAGAAATTGGTGATTCATCAGGGTGTCAAAACAGCACTTCCCCAATTGCCAGCAATGTTCTAGGCCAAGCAGCTAGCCACATATTAGTAACCTCTGTCAGACTTCCAATTTTGGAGTTAATTGCCGTTCCTGAAACACATACCCAGACACAAAATACCTGCAGCAGCACACATCACAGAATGAACACTGTCACGGCTATCCTAATCACACATTTATGCTGTATTATAGTCACACCTAATTTAAGCACTCCAAAGTACC
Organism: Buphagus erythrorhynchus; assembly: GCA_013400855.1. Lineage (NCBI taxonomy): Eukaryota > Metazoa > Chordata > Aves > Passeriformes > Sturnidae > Buphagus > Buphagus erythrorhynchus. The sequence continues at coordinate 32,991 of VZTT01008559.1, read as the reverse complement.
TTTGTTGTCTGCAGGTATTGCTCTGTAGCACCTGCTTCCGAAGGGGGGGGCACCCCCCTTTAGAAAGGGTATGGAACAGCTACACACACAGATGTGAAAGACCAATGATTTCATAAATCCTTGGCTCCATCACATCACCAAAATTTAAGTACCACCAGCTGGGAACCAATTAACAGAAATTGCTTCTATCTTGCAATACTTTTATAGAGCTTGAGTAGATGAATGGGTGGAACAGAAATCGACTGCTGGTCTCCTGCTCCTAACAAGTTCCTCAAACTTGTTGGTTGTAGACATATTTTTATCATTAGACAGTCAAAGTCATATGCTTAAAGAAAAGAAACAGATTGTTGGAATAGCAATGGGTCTTCTTCACTTATCCAGTATTTACAGTACCAAAACACTTTTTTGACCAGGTGAAATATCACTCAGTTTTATATTCAGAGAAGTTGCTTAAGAGTGCTATTTTTGTGTTTTATCATTATGATACATTAGCCTTGAGTTTAGCACAGAGGAGTTAATGCACAGGAAAAGAAAACAGCTTTCCCAATGCATTAGTTTGAAAATACAAATACAGTTAGAACTGGTGCCTTTGACAAAGCACAACGTAAGTTCAAAGGAAGAGTGTGTGTGCGCGCCTTCTCTTTTTTGAGGGACCACAAACCTTGAAACAGTGCTAGTTTTAAGTTTTACATCACTTTCCCCCCCGTAATTCAATTACTGTCTTCTGTGGTGAAATCCACCCATCTAGATCTTGTATATGGACTAAAATCATAATATTGATTTCAGCATGTGCAGGCTTTGCTTTCAGAACAACATTGCTCAAATAGCTTTCCAAGGCCTTTACTACAAGAGTAGCTTTTATTCTCATCTTCTACACAGCTCTCCACACACCACTGCCTCTTTCAAGACTGCAGGGAGAGGGTTAATTTTCTTCCTTACAACGTCCTGTTTTGTAACATCCTGTCCTTCCTACTCATACCTGTGTGCCCATTCTGAATGCAAATGCACAAGACTTCAAATACTCCTGTTAGCTGAGTGTCACTGAATACATGTAGGAAAAAAAATGCAACCTGAGATTATTTTCTACAGTTATGTCTAAGACTTAGACAAACCTGCTGTCCAAAAATGTCATTTTGCTCGTAAATGCTTAGAGGAACAGAGAACTTTGCAAACCACACCAATTACGTCTTATATCGTGTAAGTTTCTCACATGTATGCATACATGCACACACACACACATCACACTCCCAAAACTTAATATTCTCCAGACTTCAGAATACATTTCTTTGCTTGCTTCAACTCTTTCTGCCAGCAACAGCCCTCCTGACACTGCATTTGTGAGCTACCTCCACAGCCACCTTCGCATCTCCAAGGCAAGAGTCCTCTTCTTCAAGATCAATAAGGCTGTGGCCTTGGCAAAACCTGCTCCTTCCAACACAAGCACAAGAAAAGGCAAGTCAAGTGCTTTACGTGCTTATTTGTGTGCCTTGCCTGTTAATTTACAAGAATGTGAATGCCTGATGAATATATATAGACACCATGGAATTAAACATTAATGGCGCTGAAGGTCCTAAAAGCCACCTAGTTTTAAAAAAATCAAACTTATGGAACACATCTACACCTCATTACTTTGTTTTTTTCTAACTCCTTTTTTGCTACCTTTAAGCTGTCACTTTATATTTGTCATGCACTGTGGTCACAAACATGCCTTTTCCGTGTCTAGCATGTGCATTTTGTGAGGTAATGTAATAAATATTTAACAAAGAGTTTATATTACCATGCCAATTAAGCTCTCAACTGATTTAAAGCCAAAGCCGCTGAGAGATATGAGACTTAATAAGAGACGCAGCAACAGATCAGTACAGAACATGTAGATTACACAAACCTGACTGTATTGACTTTGCATTTCAGTAAATAAACCAGAGATTTAACTTCACTTTAATCGAAATAAATCATCAGAAACTGCCTACATGGTTTCTGTACGTCTCAAAGAAACAAAAACCCCCAAACAAAATCCCCAAGCCCCCATAACTGCCTCCACTTCCAGATCTTCTGTTTTGCTCTATAATGAAACAGATTTAAGACACAGCCCCATATCTAAGCAATATATATAATAAATACGTATCAGTCATTCCTACCTTCTATGCATATGTTGGCACTAAAGCCAGCCACAAAAAGCAACCAAGGCGGCATATACTTGTGCTGACACCTTTATTCCCCCAGTTTTTGTGTATAAATGGGTTAAAAAAAAAAAACAGAAAAAATTACAAGATAATTCAATCTAACCCCGAACATTGTGCGTGTTTAAGGACCCAATTACATACAATTGTTTATTAAGGAATATCCAAGAGATCAAATGTTTTCAATTAATTCAAGCAAAATTTTTACCTCCGTTTAAATAAAGATTTTTTTTTCCTCAAAATGTAACACCAATTAAATGTAGGAGCAATTGTGGCTTCTATATAAAGAGCATACACACATAAATGACAACACATCTAGAAGAATAAAATTTTCTATAGACATTGTACATAAAATATATACTGCCTTTTATATATGTGTATTATCAGACCTCAGCCTAGTTTTCATCTCCTTTTCACTTCCCACCAAAAAAAATTAAAAATATAAAAAATATCAATGCTGTTGTAATAGCTAGAGTGATTAAGCTGATTAGCTTCATATCTTGAGAACTGACTTGAAGAAATGCTTACAAATCAGCAGGGAGAAGTGAAAGTTCAACTGATAAAAAGTTACCAGACCAGAATCAAGACCCAAGAGTTGTGAAATCCTAGCAAGTTGAAAAAAAATACAACATGCTTTGACCTTTGAGAATTTATCCAATCTGTAAAAACCAGATAAGTTTGACATGAAACTTCAACCACAAGACAGACCTTCCAATAGCAATCCTTGAGGCAGTACTTAAGTAAGATTCCTTCTCCAGTTTTAGTACGGATTCAGAGGCTAACAGAACTAGGCCAGAGACAAGATGCAGAATCGGAAGCCAGAATTCCCATGGTTTTACCCCAACAGTGACTCAAGTTTAAACAGTGGTTTTGAAACCAGCTCTCTCTCTCTGTGGCCACAGGCAAGTCTTAACCACTTTGCCTCAATTCGCTTACCTCCAGAATAAAAATAATTATACTTATCTGCCACACAGGAATCTCATACAACAAACACTGTTTGGCAAGTGCACATCTGTTTAAACTGTGGACAAAGCTACGTAGTAATTTTGAGCACCTGGACAAACTGAAACTGAGAGTGAAAACAACTTCGCTGAAGCAGCTACCGAAGGCCCAACAACTAAATCCCGGGGGCAACGCAGCGCCCGTGTGCTCCCGCAGGAACTGCTGTGCAGCCTGGGCGCACCCCCGGCCGCCGGCAATCCACCCGCTCAGGACACGGCTCGCGTGGAAAGTCAGCGACATGCCCGGAGCGATGGGCCGGGGGCGGGCACCGCCTGCTACCCCGGAGGGTGCCAGCCACCCATCCGCCCCGGCCGGGCAGCCAGGAAGGCTCCAGGCGGGTCCCCCCGGCGCTCGCCCCTTCCCGCTAGCCCCGCGGCACACGCGGCTCTCCCGCAAGGCCCCGTCGGCGCGAGGGCAAAGCTCACCCGCTGTGCCCGGGGCGGCGAGGCCGCAGTGCGGGAGCGGCCCCGGCGGCTCGCCCGCCCTATCCCCGCCACCACCGCGGGCCCGAGCCGGGATCCTCCTCCTCCCTCCCGTCTCTCCCCCGGGAACCGCCTCGGGTGGGAAGATGGCGGCTCCGGCCGCCTCCCCGGTGCGAGGGGGCGGCGGAGCGGGTGGTGTCGCTCCCCCTTCGGCCCCGCCATCCCCCCGAACCGGGAGATGCGGGTGCGGAACGGCCCCGGCGGGCGCCGCCGCCCGGAGGGCGCGGGCCGGGCGGCCCCTCGCACT
>VZTT01008559.1:0-28711 GCA_013400855.1 Buphagus erythrorhynchus | reverse complement strand
GCGGCGTGTGACGCGCGGAGCGGCGCGTGAGGCGCCTGACGTCACCCGCCGCGAAGGGGCGCGCGGGGGTGGGGCCGGCGCCGCCCGCCCCTCCGCTCCCTCTCCCGGAGGCGTTTTGTGCCTTCGCACTCGCCGTAGCCCCGCCGGGAACTGGCGGGAAAGGAGCCGGGAATGGGAAGAGAAGGGGGAAGGGAAGAGAAAGGAAAGGGGAGGGAGAAGGAAGGGAAGGCGGAAGGAAGGGCAGGGCGGGTCACATCTGAGGTCGCGGCAGCGGTGCCTCCTGTCCCGCTGTCTCCGCGTGTGTCGGGGGCAGTGTCCAGCCGGCCCCGGGCAGCGCGGCGGCGCGCGGTGTTTCGGGCCGGGGGGACGGAGCGGGCCTGGGGCAGTGCCCGGGTCCGGCGGGGCCTCACCCAGGGCTGCGGGGGTGCGAGCACGGCCACGGCTGTGCCTTGACACCGGGCACCTTGTCGCCTTCTGCAACGCTGGAAGCAGCGGGAGGGAGCAGGTGCTTGTGTAAAATGACCGCAAGAGTGCCCCAGCTTCTGTGGAGCAAAACTGAGCAGTTGTGGCTCAAACGGAAGTGATAAACTTAAATGGGAAAATTTCAGGAGAAAAGTATTTAATGACAGAGCCTTGTGTTTCATGTGGGTTGTGAAAGCCTGGGGAGTTTTGTCTCATAGAATCACAGAATGGTTTGTCTTGGAGGGCACCTTAAACATCATCGAGTTCTGGCCCTCCTGCCATGGGCAGGGACACCTTCCACTAGTCCAGGTTGCTCCAAGCCTTGTTCAGCCTGGCCTTTTAACACTTCCAGAGACAGAGCATCCACAGCTTCTCTAGGAAATATGTTCCCGTGCCTCACCAGCCTCACACTATTCATTGCACAGAGGAGGAGAAGGCAGAGGAGGCAAAGGGCTGAGAAACAATCCTGGGAGGACAAGGGCTGCAGCAGGAAGGCAGGATTGTTTTGTTCAGCAAGATCCACACAGTGCTGTGAACAGTGAGTTCCTGTCCCCACAGAATGGCTCTCTCTGCCACTGCCAGGGCTTGACAAGCAAAGAAACTGCTGGGAAGTATGTGCATTTTGTTTTAAGGTGCTTGCTTCCTCCTAGGCTGGAGAATGTCAGGCTGGATTGAACAACGTGCATGGGAAGAAAAGGGAATGCGCACAGAGGCAGGCACGCAGGGGCAAGCACAGGATGTTCTGTTTGGAACATGAGGGACTTTTGCCAGAGGTAAAGTCTCTGTAGGACTCTCCCAACTTCTCAGCCTCAAACTCTTGCTCTTCCCAAGCTGGGGAATAGAGTAAATCTTCAGTTATATAAAACTGCAGTGAGCCCCACAAGATTCAGGACCAAAGAGCCAAACAAATCTTGTCAAACAGTTCTAGTTATTTAGTACAGATCATCATCTATTTTTAACTACAGTTAATTAGGCAAAAGGAAAAACTCTGCTCTCCTCTTGGGAATTTAGTGGGGGAAAAAAAAGTCTACAAAGGATCATTTTCCAGGGCTGCTCCGAGTCCTCAGCTTGTCTTCTACTTCAGGTGTGGCAAAACTACATCACATTACAACCAATTGTCAGTAGTTATCTGTACCATGCTTTGCTGCCTATCTGCATCTCAGAAGTTAATCCAGATAGGATAATCCAGTTTTTAATCCTTACTGATAAGATTCATATCCCTGCCTTTCAGGTGTCTGCTAGAAATTCCCATAGAGACTACAGCAACTAGAAGACCTATTTTAAGGACACCCAAGCACCCTTTGGAATGGCTTTTGTTACAGTTTTAATTTCTTGAAATTACTGTATTGTTCAAAATCCTTTGCTAGCAGGGGCAATAAAGAACATCCCTGTGCCTGGAATGAGCTCAGACCCTACTGGACACAGAGCTTTGCTGTTCATTGAGGGAAGTGCATCTCAGCGTTCACTCTTGGGCAAACAAGAGGATATTTTCCATAGTAAGTTGTTTCACTTTTGCAGAATTGTCATGAAGAAAAAACCCTGAGCAGAGTAAGATGGATAGGCTAGACGTTGGTCAGAAAAAGGAATAAACAAGCTTTGAGAGAGTGTTCAAAAGGACAGGCAGTACCTCAAGCAGTGAAGGGAGTGTTATTGATCCATTTGGTGGTCACCACATAGCTGCTGCTTAAACAATTGCTTGAAAGTCTAAAACAGTGGATGAAATTGCTATTCCTAATTTTTTAAAAAATTATTTTATAAAGGAGTTTAATATAATTTTGCTTTTTAATGCCAGATCATTTTTCAGCAGACTGCAGTACTAGTCAAGAAAAGAAAATTAAAAGGTCTGATTTTAAACTCTCAAATGTCATAAGTCCCATTATATCCTTTTCTTGAGGAGCCTCAAAATTCCTTACATCTTCAGGCATGCAGTCTTCACATCTGCCCAGGCTATATTCCCATCCAAACCTTGGTGAAATACTTTTTCTGGAAAGCAATATGAGTTTTCTACCTGACTGAGCCCCTTCTGATTCTCACTGTGAGGAATGTAGAACTTAATCTCTAAAAATACTTCCATTTTTTTAATGGCACACTGCTGAGATCAAAGAGGTTTGATGTTTTCCTTGGTACCCTGGTAACTGAGGAGTGTGTACCCAGATTGGAGTGAAATGTTACAGAATGACTGTGGATGCTGTGTGTGGTAGTAGAAACTACTCCTGTTTCTTCTACATCTCATACTCAGCAGTCAGGAGACAGGGTGCACCTCTGAAGGAGCAGTGTCCATGAATAGTTGGACCATTAGTCCAGAAAAATCAAGCAAGATTAGACTAACTAATTGTTTTTTCCTTGATCTGTGGTCAGTCAGATATAGAAAGGACTAGGTAAGTTACTTTTCAGTGTGTTAGTGATATATTCTTAAAATTATATTTTAGTCTGGAGGAGTCTCAGGGGGAACCTCATTGCTGTCTAAAACTCCCTGACAGGAGGTTGTAGCCAGGTCAGGGGCAGTCTCTTCTGTCAAAACTCAAGTGAAAGGATGAGAGGGAATGACCATTATTGTGCCAGGGGAAGTTCAGCCTAGGTATTAGAAAAAAGATGTTCACTGTAAGAGTGGTCAGGCATTGGAATGAGCTGCCCAGTGGGGTGGTGGAGTCTTTGGAAGTGTTCAAGAGGTGCTTGGATGTGGCACTTGGGGATATGGTTTGGGGATGGTTATGGAAATGCTGAGTTGATGGCTGGACTAGATGTTCTTGAAGGTCTCTTCCAACCTTGATGAATCTTTTATTCTGTGATTCTGTAAGTTTTTTAATTAGGATTCCTAGTTCGGGGGTAGGGGGGAAAAATCTTTGATATATTTAAGAAGATGACTCTGTACAAAGAACAGCAAATAATGCAGTATTCCTGGAAGTGAAACCTGGAACTGAGCAGTCAGAAAATCAAACCCTCAAATATCACTGGAGGTACTGAAACACTTGTGCTTTACAGTCTTTATTATTTTCTCTCAATATAATAAAAAGGATAATATTTCCTTTCTCACAAGAGCATAAAGGATTAATTCATTGAGGTTTGTGAAGCACTTGGGTGGTGTGATAAAAACTTCCACTAATACAGAGCTAGATTTCTGCTTTGTAAGAAAGTTCCTGGTTTGGACTGCCTTTTTGTTTGTTTGTTTGTTTGTGAGTTTGTGGTTTTGTTGTTTTATGTTTATTGCTTTTTACTCCTTTGAAACACGCTCTCATAAAATATTTTACCCTTCATATCCATGGGATAAGGCTTCATGAATCACTAGTATTTAAGAATTGCTGACCTGGAAGACTTGCCAAAAGTCACAAACCACTTAGTACTCTGCAATTCTGTGAGACCTTATGAGCTAAGTAGTATTTTACGATTCCTGAAGCTATTACCCAGCTCTGCAGGAAGAGAGGTATTTGGAAACCTAAGATACTAAATGATGGTACTCAATGGGTTATTCCTGTCATAAAACTTTAATAGAATCCTGTAACCAGTCTCTATTGCATGGATATGATGAGTGGCATTTTAAGTGTATATATTATTTCTACATCAGTATTTTCATAAGTCACAAGTAAATATATGGACGTATCAAAGACAGTCCTTGTTCCAAGTAGGCCATCTCAACAGTCAACATGGAGGAGATGAGGAGAAACTAAATAATCCTTCCAAAGGGAGGGGAAACTAAGATTAAATGACCTGCTAAAAAGATTATACAAGATAGGCATATGTAAGTTTCAGCTCCATGTGGTATACTATAGTTTAGTGAAATGTTCAGGCTTCCTTTGTAGCTAAGTGAAAATTAATTATCAAGTAAACTGATGAAAGTCCATTATTGATCAGATAGATTTATGATCCCTGTTACACCATGCATCTCTAACTGAAGGAATGATCCAGGTTCAGATGAGGTAGACAGAGATATGTTCCAGTAAAACTTTTCTTCTTGTCTGGTGTTTAATGGCATACTCTTCACTTACTGAGCTAAGTGCAGATGTGTAATACAGAGTATTGAGTCTTGATGAAAGCAGGTGATAATTTGGATCTGTTTCTTTTCTAGTTGAACAATCATTTTTAACACTGTGGCAAGGCTATCATGAGACAATTTCTTAATTATATCCAGTGCCAAAATCCAGCTGGACTGCAGTGGAATCCTGATGCCCAGACAGCAGCACTGAGTGCCCACACGTGGTTGACAACACGAACATGTGCACTTTGTGTCTTTCTTGGATCAGCTGCTGTTTGATATCAAGCTTTCTAAAGTGCTGCTGTACAAGCAGTTCAAACAACGCCACACTCAGCAGATTTTCCCTCTGGCCTTATCCCTGCAGCAGGTGAGTCTGATTGCTTTAAGACACAGAGACCATTTTAAAATAAGGCTGTAGTGTGAGTGCAAGCTGTCGTTAAACCTGGAGTTTCATGAACACCCTGTAAAAAAAGTCTAAGCTGTAGATGGTTCTGTAAACATTAAAACTGTTATTAACAGCAGCTGATTGCAAGCTTTCAGGAGGTGGTTTAACAGTAATTATTACTGTTACTTGAGCATGATCACAAATCTGAAAATTGTCATTCTGTTTCATGGACTTTGCACTACCATAAAACTGACTGGTGCACAGGCCTTACTCTGTCTACAGGTAGCAGGTCTGTAGCAGAGTCAAGACTTGAAACCAGATCTTGCATATTCTGGGTTTGAGCAATATTCTGTCTTTGATTTAGTTATTGTTAATCTGTGACATATTTATTTCTTTAGCTTGGGCCCATTTTTAGAAGCTAATTAATCCTTAATGAAAAATAGTATAATTTATACATTTTCTGTCTGAGTAAAATAATTTTAAGGGGTCTGGAATCTTAAGATTTTCTTAGCAGTAAGGATGTTAACAATTTTCTGCCTTTGTACCTATTTTCATCATTCTATCACTACTGTTTCTGAACACTTCTCAACACTTTTAAAATATCATTATAGCTCCTGTGTGAAGTATGAGTGTACTTATCTCCTATCAACAGGTGGCAAACTAAGGCATGAAGATGTTTGAGCTCTGTGTTGTAACAGGTCCTGTGCAAAAGTTGTATATGCTCTGAAAAATGATTATAATTTTGTTCTCTGTCCTCCTAAGCATTATACTAAGATTCTATGGGATCATATATACATAACTTTTATTCCCCACACTTCCAATTTCAAACATGAGCGTCTTTAATTGTATTTCCTGCTCACGTTCTCAAAGATTTTAAGATTTTCTGTTTCTATATCATGTCTGTGTGTGTGTTTGGATGCAATTTTAATTCTCTAATTCTCAATTATGTTGGACATCTGTGAGGAAAATTACATGAAATTGTCATGCCCCTAATGAATTAATTGCAAAGCTATGAATATCAAATGTTTCTAGTTATAGAAGGAATATATTGGATAAGGTGTAATAGTGAGCTGGAATAAAATGTTGAAAGATAGTAACTTAAATACTCAAGACTTGAAAATTAAGCATATACCCTCTTTAGAAACATATTTGTAGCATCTTTGTTTCCAGTTTTCAGGACGAACGTACTCCTTGCTTGGAATTAACATTTTGTTTGGCCATTAGTTAATTTAGCATCACATAGACTGTTTAATATGACCCTCCCATCATAGCAGAATATTATGTACAAGAAGACCAAACATAGAATTCAAGAAGTATCTATTTTTCGAAGTTAATATTCAGGCCAAGTGAAATATTAATTACAAAGAATTTTTTTCTAAAGCAACACTTTTTCCTAAATCTAGTATCAGTTATATCACTAAATATAATGGCATTAACATAGAACACAATATAAATCACAGAACTCTCCTAAATTTTTAACTTACTTGAAGAAATGTGTTTTTTTCACTTTAAACTGCATCAAATATCTCTCTGTGACACAGAAATCCTCTCCAAATTTTTTGTGTAGGCTGTATGGTCTGAGTGATGTTGCTTCAACTGGGAAGCTTCAGGTTTTCCTTCCTCTGTTTCACTATAAAATATGTTCAACAGTGAGATGCTGAGGGCATAAATTTATCCTGACACCACAAAAGAAAACTGCTACAGGCTGCTATTTCATCTGTGTATTAGATACAAGACAGGTTATGTAGAGGAAAGTGGCTTAAGTTTCAGATTTATAATAAAGAACTTGATGAAGACTGGTAAATAGATGAAATTCAGGTCCATTTTAGTGTTTCAAATACCATAAAACAGTGACTATTATTTGTTTAAAAAATTGTTTGAACTACTGTGGTCTAGTTGCAGGGTCTGAGAGATGCTTTTATGTCAAAATGCTGGATAAGGGTATAGTTGGCTGCAGTAATTTAGCACTTGTTGCTTTTTAGGGCCACTGTGGCTCAGGATAGAAAGGACCCTATCCAAAAACCCTTGCAGTGCTAATGATTCCCCAGTGCTTCTAGTCCTTTGACACCACCAGCAGCTGGTGTAGCTGGGAAAGGACTTCCCAGGCTGTGCCAAGAACAGTGGAGCTGCAAATTGTCTATGGTAGTGGTGCAACACTTCTTCATGTGCACTGAAACTGCTCAGTGCAAGCAAGGAGGCCATGTATCCTTTTACCAAGTACTGGATGTACAGTGCCTGACACTTTATTTCCCTGCTGTCCAAGATGGTTGTTCTTGGCCTTGATTGGTTTTTTACATAGCTTTGAGAACTGAGCTAAGCTACTTCTTATCATGAAACATACCCAACAAAAGGCATCTTTTGAGAGTTTTACACCTTATGGCTGGATTAGGAGGTTACATTTCTCTTAGTGATGCAAAAAGTACTTTTCCTGGAAGGTGTGAGTGGGGAGGATAGCAGCAAAGGTGGCAGGAAAACTCTGTTTATTGTATTCATCAGTGAGGAGTGAAGGACTCCTTGGTTTGTTTCTTTTCACGTATCGTTTTGAATTATGGGCTTACTGCTTCTGAAGCTGCAGGGCTCAAGGTGATTATTACATAAGCCAAAAAAAGGGTGTCATTCTTTCCATGCTGCAATGTTTATAGGATAATTCTCTTGTAGATTTCCTCTACTGTGCTATATAAATGAAAAAACTAACAGCTTGTGAATTACAAATAAGAATCCCATGAAAACAGGGTTTGTAGTCACTGAGAATTGATAACATCCAGTCCTGAGAATCTCAGATAATTCCTGAATACTTTAAAATAAGTAAATAATTTTATGGTGAATTTTACCTATACCTGCACATATATCTCAAGATAGATTTTTTGGGGGGCATTTTGGAGAGGCCCACTAGCCTCTGTCTACTCTCTGATAAACTGACACCAAGTTCCCTGTAATCCTAAGGAAAGGAGCAAAAAAGGGACAGAGAAGAGCTGGTTGTCTCTGAGCTGCTTTAAGACCCCTGCCCTTGTCACCTGTGGTGGAGGGACAGAATGGCTTTGAGTCTTGCACTGGGTGAGCTGAGCTTGTAAATACTTGGGAATTGCTGTACTTCATAGCTAGTGGGGTTTATCTGTGTTAAAGAAACTCTGCTGTCCTGTCTCCAGTGGTTTTATGCCCATAATTTACAGATACAGTGTAACACATACCCACCCTCATCAGGTTTTTTGGTGTATCTCTCCTGCTCTGCAAAAGCAGGCAGGCCCTCAGGGAGCAAAACAAGATTTCCACAAGAAAAGACCATCAGGTGCTGATATTCTGTAAAGTCATGTCTGATTGTTCTTTGCACCTCATCCCCTCAGTCAAAGAAGACAACTAGTCTTTGGAGGCCTATAAAAAAAGTTACTCCATGCTGCTGAATCCTAGAAATTGTCAAGATGATCTATTTAATACAGCCCTATGAATCCTCTTCCCTCTGGCAGAGCCTTTTTCCATGACGTGAGGATTCATTTCTGGTTTTCAGCCAGCAGGATCCCAGTAAGAGGGACAGTTTTCACACCTGTTATTTTCTAGTTCTCAGAAAGATAACGCAATTAGATCTTGTTCAAGAAGTCACAATGCTTTCTTCTCATTTCATGCTTCAAGTAGTGATCTAGGCATCTCAAACATGTTCTGTACCAGAGGGCCTTGATCCTCAGGATGTTTTTCAGGGGAAGCACTTTCCTTTATAAACTACTGTTGCTCTCATGAAAATTTCTGATTGATCTGTTTCCTCATCTACTACAGAGCTTTTGTGGAGGCTGCTGGTTACTTCAAGACACAAAGAGAGCTCCTGCTGAAGCAACTATCTCTGAGAAGGCAGGGGGTTAGAGTTTATTCCTTCTGTCTTCCCAGTGCTTTCTTGACTCACCTGCGATGCTGACATCAACACCAACTCTCTCCACTTCCAAATGGTGATGGTAACACTTAATTTCAGGCAGCTAGTTTGCTTGAAAACCTGCTTTCTCTCAGTGAAGTTTTCCCCTTCTTAGGATGTTGTGGTTTTTTCCATCATATTGCTGGTTCTTACCTTTAGTCCATGCCTTACTTCTCCCTGCTAAGTCTGTATACATGGCTCCAAGCAGGCAGAAAGGAGTGTTTGCTGTTTCATTAGTACTTGTAACTCCTGACCAATTAATGGAACCACCCAGAAGGAGAAATACAGGTTTTTAAGTCAGCCACAGGTCAAGCACTTGGTGGCAATGGATTAAGTCTGGAGCTGAAGCTCCAGAGTACCCAGGCTGCCCCAACAGTTGTTGCTGCCCATGAAACAAGGACAAGATGAAAGCACAGCTGAGTGTACCAGACTGAGAGCTGTGGCCACCCCTGAGTGGATCATGTGTGCCAGATTTTGGGAGTGGAATGACCTGTGAAGGGAGTGGAGGAGACCCACATGAATGGTGACTAGAGATGTCTCATTGTGACCTACTGACACATATGTTAGACATCTAAACTGAGCATACTTACTTAAGTGTGGGGAAATCCCTGTGCACTTCAAGGTACACATAAAATCTGTATCATTTATGCAGAGTTTTTGTGCAATCTCAGTTCTACCTTCCCCTTGGGTGTAAGAGAGAAAATAGAAAGCTATTTTAAAGGGAAAAGAAAAAAGCAGTTTGTACTATAGGAAGTCTGAATAGCAAGCTCCAGCTGAGTGATTCACTAAGCTGAGTACAACATGTAAAGTACAGTGTCAGGGAAATAACAGAGCTTTCTCTCCTGGTGGCAGGCAGCCATGGTTGTTGTTACTGGCATGGTCAGCTAACACAGGCTTTGGACACAAACTTAATATTCCTTCTTCTGGTATTACTACAGATGGATAAAATCTCCATGAAAACTACACAGTAGTGAAAAATACATGTTTATACTGTTTTTCTCTCCTTAATCTGGTGAGGTCAGTTCTGAGCTGGGGCTGGGAGCATGTCTGGTGGCTTCAGTGACATGTGCAGGTGACTCAGTGTTCACTGGACAAATACATCAGGCAGTTCTCTGCATCACAGCCAAGCTGCCTGGGACAGGCCAATGCCTGGTGACACAAAGATGAGCCCAGATGAGACAAACGCAGTGTGACCTACACATCCAGGAAACGTTTTCTTAACAACCACTTTCTGAAACAGAAGAAGAGTATTTCCCTCCAACCTCCTGTGTCTCTTCTGTGTTTGGAGGGAGGAGAGCTCTGAGAGTACAGCTGTGGAATCTGAATAGGAGATAACAGTGCAAATGTGTGTACTGATTTTTAATACAAAACACGGATTTTCAATATCAAATGATTTTTTTAAAAAGCTTAATGCTGCCTGTGATGCCTTTTGTGCTTCTAGTGCCTCTTCTCCTGCATGTGGCACAGCAGCAGCACATTTTGGTGTCTGCTATAATATGGGTAATACTTGCAGTCATATGTTTCTGCTTTTTATCAAATTGAGTTATGGGGGGGGTATCCTGCAGAGGTAACTCAAATTATATTTTTAAATGAATGCTAGAAGTGATCTTGTATCTGAGAAAGTATGTCCATGGATTCTGTGAAGTGAATTGGATGGCAGATAGAGGTGAGCTGGAATTCATTGGGATGATATGAATAGGATAATGATGGGTGATGTCCTGAGACTCACAGCAGGACTGATGGTCCCAGGAAATCCAGAGGAGGTCCTGCTGAGAAACCAGTGAGAACGCTACCTGCTGGCACATGGTCCAGCCTGGAGGCAAATCAGCCAAGAAGAATGGAGGCAAAATGGATGAATGTGACCTGCCTTGCTTCGTAGACCACTAGGGAAAGAAAGGCCTTGTATGTCTCTGCTGATAATCCAGCACCGAGCTTGGGAGAGACACCTGAACCAATGGTATATAAGCAGATGGAAGTTATAAACATGAAAGAGAATCTTAAACAGGATTAAATGAAGATATCAAATTATCTAAAGTCCAGTCTTTCTACTGAGAAATACAAATTGCAATGAGAAACAGGAAGGGGGAAAAGAATGTGTAGTTTGAAATGAAGCATTTGTAGTTTGAATAGTTGTTTGGGTTGTTTTTTTTAATTGAAAAAATATGCTTTAATTGAAAAGCATGTAATTGTAAAAAATAGAGTAGAATAAAAAAATATTTTGCTTCTCCTGACTTTGTCACTCTTACTTCTTCTGCTCACCAATTTTCTCTCTTGTTTTAAACTCCTGGCATCTTGTTTTATAATTAAATTGTGAGTTCTTCAGGGCAGCAGCTATATTCAGATATGGAGCAGTAAACAGCCTGCAGCAATAAATACTTATCCTGATTGGCACCACTGAGCAGTATAAACACTATGTAAGTAATGAGAAAGTCTGAGAGGTGCTGAGTCCTGGATAAACACCGTTCCTTTTCAGCAGCTTACATTATAGTGGAATTCAAACAGTGCACAAAACTACGTCAGTGCATTGGCTAAAGGCAGACTGGATGCTGCTTGGAGGTATGGAAAGTCATGAAGAGCTGGGTGAGCCCCATGATGTCCTCTGGGAGGAAAGATGCTCTGGGGAGGAGCTGATTTGGAACTTGGAGCCAAGTTTCCCATCCTTTAGGAAGGAAAAAAAAATGACAGTTGTCTTCTTCTGTGACATTCAGGAAGGATGAAATGTCTCTGTATGAGATAGATCCAAACTCCCATCATAGGCAGGAAACCTGAAGAGCTGTCCTGCTGACTGCTTCAGTTGTCCACAGTTGTTTATTTAGCACCATTTGAGATATCCTGTAATAGGCCCCGATTTCCAGCTGCCGCTTGGGAGGGAGAAAGGTCATGTTTAATATTTGGCAGTTCTGTGTAAATATCTTGGATACCAGAGGCAAAGCTGGCACTAGACATCTGAGTTTAGCCAGCTAGTTGGTATGCCAAGATATCTACTGTGGGGTGAAGTAGGCACGTCTCTAGACTGCACCAACTGTAAAAGAAGCCTGGACATCCAATCCACATGTGGACACCTCCTAGGTCTCCTAACCTGGTAGGGGATTATTGTGGTCGTTTAAGATGTGCCCCAAGACAAGACTTTGCCTAGTGTCCTTTAACAAAATACATTACAAATTGATAGATGCTAACATTGTGGAAGTTCTTTAACCTCTTTTTTAAAATGAGGGGTCTTAAAGTGGAGCTGGAGTTGCATGTGAGAATGTGAGCTTCAGTCCTGCTCTGAGCAAGCGTGGTGGCTCTGCAGAGTGGGCAGAGCCCAGGCAGGCAGTGTGGACCCTGGGCTGGCTCACACTGCAGGCATGTGGTGCTGCCAGAGCACCAGGCTGGGCAGAGGGAGCTCATGGGGACAAACCACTGGCCTGGCATCGTGCACTGCCTTGAGCACAAGGCTGTGCAGAGAACACATCTCAGATGTTACTGAAAATGCATTACAAATCTTCTTTTTTTTTTTCCCCTTTCCTTTGCCTTAATTTTTTTTCCTCAGAAATAATTTCCTTCTAAGCATGTGGATTTACTGCAGCAATAACTACTGTTTGCTTACATGTTTGTACAAGAGAAGCAGAAGGAGCCCCTAGTGTCTGACAAGGACACTGTGGCAAAACAAATTAAAAATAGAGACAGAAAGCCAGAGTGCAGAGAGAGAGGTTATTATGCCAAGGATGACAATGGCCCTCTGAGACAAGTCTGAGGTCTTCTGAGGTTTGACTCAATACATCAACAACAACAAAAAAAATATTTCCATGCGTGATATCAAAAACTTTTATTTGGCTGGTGCGTGAAAGCTGTTGGTGTTTCTAGATATGGGCATATGGAGAAAAGAAACAGTCCTTGACTGCAAAAGATACACCATGAGGTGTAATCAGACAGGAAATGGGAAGGATATTTGAGATCACAGGTATTTTGTCTCAGTGTTGGAACAGGACAGATGGACTGTCTCTGTATCCCCAGATGTTCTTAAAGAGAGAAAGAACTGACTACAACTAAGAGGTTTTTTATCTGAAAGTCAGTACCAGTATGTTTTTTCACTTAATATAAACAAAGAAAAAGAAAGGTTTGTTCTGCTTCACTAGAGCAAAAAAAAAAAAGCACAATAGGGTTCCATTCAGGCACACAAATAGCAACTGTCCTGTGACTTCTCTATTTAAATAGGTATCCATGGTGAGATCTGCTCTCAGTAGATGGCTGTAGAGCGGTGCTGTGGTTCACACTGCAGGCAGGGAGGAAAAGGCATCTGAAAAATCCTCTTTGCAATGAATGAATGAATGAATGAAGAAATGCAACAGGATATCAAGTGTCTGATGCATCACATTGCAAAACATGATGTCTGTGTTCTCCACCACTGCTTTACTGTCCCTTCACACTGCTTTTCCAGGCCCATTCCAATTAAATGTATTCTGTACTTGCAGGCACAGCCCTGACCAACAGATGGTACGTAAATAGGTGTAAAAACTGCAGCATCACAAGGGGCTTCCTTGCCAGGCTGCATTTCTTGTTTGCTTTCTTCTTTCAGTGTTGGTAGTAGGGATTAGTAATCTGCTCTATGACAGCCAAGCCTGGACCAGACCCCTCCAGGGTCTCGCCCTGCTCAGAGCACAGAAGGATGACCTGGTGCTGTAGGAACCAGTGCAGATGTCTGCTGTGCAAGTGGCCTCTAGCTGCAAAAGGAAAAGAGGAGCTGGGGACAAGATTGCTGGACTTCTTGAACCACTTCTTTTCTGGGGAGAATGGCAGACCTGCCTAAAATTCAGGCTATTACTGGTATGGCATCAATGCTATTTATATGAGGGATCTATTAAATAAAAGTAAAAATCAGCTAAAGAAGTCTGAGCTAATGAATGATGACTTCCTGGTGCTGGAATAATTATTACAATTGATGATTACAAAGCTGTCTTGCCAAATACAAGCTTTGAAAAATAGTACCTTATAACTTCAGAATAACCCAAAATTGGGTTAAGGAGTTAAATGCAAAAATATTATCCTTGGGCTGTTATTTGTATTCTGCATTAAAATACTTTAGGGTTCACACTTTTCAGATCTTATGAGCTAGAAAGTGTCATGTATCATTTAAAAGTGTTATATTCTGCTAGTAAGTTGAATGTAAAATCCTCTTATAGATCATGACATTCACTGTAAAATTATTAGCAATGCTAATGGCTGATACAAATTGTAAGATATTGATACACCAGTGTTAATGCATTGAATTCCATCAAAAGCAGTAGAAAAGCTGTTCCTGACTTTGAGACACAGATCTGACCTATACATTTTTGAAAGGTTATGCCCAAGTAGTAAAAATGGAAAATATTAATAAAAGTGGAATCTCTCTTTGCTGTCATCCGGGCCCCTAGAAGCCCCCAAAGCTTTTGTATATACCTTTTACCCTTCATTTTCATATTTTGCTTCCATGTCCAGCCTGAAAGCAGACTCATGAGTAAGCATTTGGTTTATTCAAACCAAGTTAAGAATTGGGTGCTAACTCCAGCTGCTACCAATACAGCAGCCATTGAAATGTGAAAGCACAGTTCAAAAGACCTAATTTTGAAAGTGTTTTCCTGTGAAATCCAGCCAGCTTTTGAAATCAGACTTTCACTGTCTGCCCTAAACCAACCAAATGTTACAAAATCTGGAAAAGCAGCTAAGGAATCCTGCTGGTGCAGAATGATTATCTTGCATAGATTCTCTCTTATGTGTCAGGGCGTGCCAGGATAGGTGTTTGTGGTGTGCTGTGGTCCTCATTGTTCTTTAGGTCTGTGCTCAGTATGGTCTCCATGGACAAGCTGCCCTTTTATTTGTGTAGCAAGTGTGGGAAAAGGCAGAGCTCAGCAGTGCTGGCAACAAGGACTAGACAGGAGGAACAAAATCAGATGTCTGGGGTTCTGCAAAGGAGAGGCAGGCAAGGTTTATCAGGAGGTGGAGGCAAACCAAAGGAGGCAGAGGTGGCTGCTGGTGCAGTCCTGAGGAAGGGCATGGGTGTGACAGCAAATCCAGCCAGGTGCCAGATGGGGCTGCACTGGGGAGGTGCAGGCAATGCCTGCTGGTTTTGATCTGTGCTAGGGAAGCAGATGCCTGTAGAGTCAGAAGCAAACTCTTGTGGTTTCCAAATGCTCATATATAGCATTCTAGCAAATTGGAGCAGATGGCAGGTCTGACTACCCTGGGCCCCATTTCTGGGCAGTGGCTGCAAATCCTTCAAGCCTCTTTGAAGAATGGTGTGGGTATGCCTGCTTAAGGAATGGCATCCTGGGATTTCCTGCTCCCTTCCACTGTCTCTGTCTAGGTTTTATGGCACGCTCAGCACTCTGGAACACGTGCCCAGTGCTGATGCCACAGTCTGGGAACACTCCCCCTGAGCTGCCCTGGCAATCCCATATGCCCAGGTTGTTCAGCAGGGGTAGGATAGGTGTGTCTCCAAGTCAGAGGAGTTACACTGCTTCTCAGGTGGAGACGTGTGAGAGCAGACATAGCTGGACTGTTTGAATGCCTTCCAGAAGATAAATCATCCGTGAGCACTGCTGCAATGAACTCAACAAGCACAAAAAGTAGGGCACAGCTGATTTTCCATCACCATTCACTTACAGTAACAGAGTAGAAGATGTTTCAGAACAGCCTTGGTCACTGACTGGGAGGATCTCCCAGCCAAGGGTCACCACCAAATACACCCACCTTCCCAGTGTGGCTGAGGGCTGAGTCAAGCAACAAAAGTTTTGTGGCACCTGACTATTCCTCTAGAGTAGCCAAAATAGGCACTCTTTTCCCTTTGCAGTTTGAGAGGACCTGTATGGAGGAGGTGGAATTGGAAGCAGGGTTTGACCTTATTATGCATGTAGTTTACACAGAAACCTACAGTGTTAAATGGATTTTTAAACTTTGCTCATGAGCTTGTAGAAAATCTCTGTGTGCAACCACAGAGCTATTCTTAGGCAAATATTGTCTTTTCAAGTGAGCCTTCTTAGGTTCTCCAGCTGATGGACTGGAGAATATATCTTTCATGGTGTATTATGTGTATCTTTGTCTTTGGAGACAGCTGAAGCTGCATTTGTCTATCTTACTAGCCATGTGGCAAGTGAACCCTGTGCTTGGCTTTTGTACAGGTGTCCATCACAGACAAAAAGGGAAAGGAGGCAAGAGGAACCTGGCAGAAGAATTGAAGGGGAAGCTGGAGCCAGTCCTGGTCAGTCCGCCTTTACAAAGTCCCATTTTGGGTGACTTGAGCTGGCAGGTGAGGGCACTTCACTCTGAGGCTTGCACAGAGTGTGGGGCTTTAGCAGTTTTCTGGAGGTTCACCAGAGAAACTGACTCTGACAGAAGGAGATGAAAAGCAACTCAAAGGGACAAAGCTGCAAAAGAATTAATAGGAAAATAAAATGATGAGAAGAGGAAAGCACCTCTGAAAGCTGGCAAGCAGAAAATTAATTTCAACCTGAAACTGCCACTTTACCAGGATGAAATCAGAGAAGTTCTCTCAGGAAATAAGCAAAATGCTCAGAAATCCAGGTTTCAACAATGAAGTTCAATGTGAGCTGCAAATGCCTCAGGGAAATGGCAGGCAGATCAGCAAATAACGAATTACAGAACTGAAGTCAGATGTAATAAAAGCCTCAGTACCCCTTTGAGATAATATTTGCTTTTACCTGGAGAGGTTCCTGAAATGGTTGTGGGAGCTTGAAAGAAAGCACTAGCTCCAAAATTGCAAACCTCAGAAGCAGGAAGAAAATAATTGCCTCCCAAAGAAACACGTAGGTAAGAAGATGCCTCCGCTGGGAGAGGTCAAGTCAGTAACAACCATGTCTTTAGTCATCACTGAAATCCTGAAATCAGAAAGGCGGTCATGCAAGACAAAAAAGAATTGCTTTAAGGGCTGAAATATTTTTCTCTATATTAAAGGCGAGACCAAGCCATCAAGTACAGCTCTGACTTGATCTCCAGATCCAAAATTCACAAAAGATTGGATTTGGGTTTTTCTGGGTTGGGCAAATTCATCTGGATTTCTCAGAGTTTGGTAACGTTTAGTTCATTGGGTTTTTATGTCTCAGGTTTTGCTCCAGACCTAGACAGGTATGTAAAAACCTCCACAGAACAGAACCAAGAGCAGATTTGAGGCACATGTATTTTGTGTTGTCATGCACCAGCTCTGAAGAGCCAGGACATTGTTCCATTGTCACTGTGCCTGTGCTCATCCTGCTTTTTATTGAATGTGGTAGCACCACATAGTTGCTGCTAGCATTGCAGGTATAGCTCTTGCATCTATAACTACAGGGATACTAATCATAGTGAAGGCTAGTAAGCTTTTGGGACTGGGGGCATAGATGGAAAGCTCTCCTTACCAAACCCTGCACTCATCAGCTAATCTTATGTTGCTGAGACACACAGTTATTTCTTGGAGGCTTCACTATGGGAAGCCACACTACAGGATGCCACGGGGACAGGAGGAACCACTCACCATCTGTCCCCCTCCTCTTCCTCGTATGGGGACTCAATCCTGACCCAGGACCATTCTGGGCTCCTCTAATTCCTCCTGTGTGTTAAACAAAGGGAGGGATGCTGCCAGTAAGGAAGCAGGAAGGGTTGGAGGGAAGGGCAGTTTGTGTTCCCCCAGAGAAGCACAGGAGGGAGGAACCATGCCTTCACAGTGGCTCAGAGCACAGCCACACTCAGCACTGCTGGCTGGGACATGTGACTGGTATTACAGGTAGTACTACTGGTGCTGCAGGTACTATTAGTGCCTATTAGCTGTGGTGTTGTTTGGTACCGTGTCCTTTCAGCCACAGCCCTGCAGGATGTCACCTGTCACCCTGCAAAGCCTCTGATGTGCAGGCAGGTTGTGCTCCTGTGGGCAGCCTGGTGTGCAGCTGCCTGCTCCTCCACACTCCCTTGCTCATGGCAGCACACCACAGCATCCTTTTGAGGATCATACTGGGATATTGCACTCCTGAGGAGCTGCAGCCCAGGCCTCCCATGGGGGATGGAATGGTGGAAGCTGTTAAGCTGTTGCAAGAGGATGCCGAGGAATCCTTATGGTGATTTCTGTACGTGGAGGGGCGAAAGCTGCCGTGGCCAATATACACCTGAAAGTGCATGAGCAATGCTGGAGAGAGAAGGGGGGGCATGGAGGGGGAAGTAGGTGAGGGTACTGCTAGAGAGATCGAGATATGTAGATGGAAAACTCCAAAATTGGAGAGGAGTTTTCTGGAATATCCTCCTCGTCAATTTCTTCATTTTGTTGAAGGACAATAAGCCTATCTTCTAGGTGAATTTTAACTTTATTGGGTAAAGATTTCTTGTCTTTTTGATAAATTAAGCCAAAAATGTCAGTGAACAAACAGTCTTGCATGTTCATAGATCCTTTACAGTTTGCCTTTACCATGGCTGGTTTCAGACACATAGGAAGGACCTCTTTTCTACCTTCTCTTACCATAAGGTTTTGTCCAGGCATACCCAGGCTCTTTGTGTCCTCAGACAATAAGCTGCAATATCCAGAGATTTCAGTCAAAGGTCAAGGTCCTGTTGTGCAAGGCAAGATATTTTTCCCAGAAGTTAGTTCTTGCCCTGCAGAAGTTCCAGAGACAAAAGAAGACTGTTGCCCAGCTGACGACAGAGAAGTAGAAGACACTGGTGAGACACTTATAATTAGTCTAATGAGGATCAATCAGATGACAGCAGCTGCCTAACCATTGTTCAGGTCATTTTATGGGCATTACAGCATCAGCATGGCTGTAAAGAGAAATGATAGGGGTATTAAGCAGTGACTACTTTCAGGACAGGCTTTTTCCACTCAGGAATGCAGGTTTATGAAATAAAGTATAGAGTGACAGCAATTAATTGGGATATACCCAAAATGTGTGCTGCCTGTTTATTGAGTGCTGCAATCTCTCAATTAATGCTCACCTAGTGCCTTAGTAAGGCCCTGATTCCTGTGCACACATTCAGTATAATTATCCCCATTTATACCTTTTCTTCATGAAGTACAAAAGTGAACCAAAATTTGGTCTTTCTAGGTCCAGATAATAAAGGCACAGAATCAATTATATTGCTAGAGGAGAGTATTAACCATTGGAATTACCTGCTATTCACAAACAACTTATTTAAAATCCAAATCCTTCTGAGGGGGAGTCCATCCAAATTTGTCACAATGGTTTCTAGAACATCCAACTACTCACCTCTGCTTTACATTCACTGCCACTGAGCAGCAAGTAGGTCCTGTGAGTAATTTTTCACTCTGCAGTCTCTCCATGTCCATACATGATTTTCCAAGGGTGAGGTTTTTTCCAATAAGGAAGGAATGTTCATGCACAAATGGCAGTAGGTTGAAAGGTGCGTTGAGCCGACCTGGAACTTGTGGTTTAATAATCCCTTAAGATATTAACTAGGAAGGGACATTGCCTTCTGTATATTGTATAAAACTTAAAAGAGACCGAAGGAGGAATATGAATTCATTATTCATGCATTATTCAGCACTCATTATTCTTTCCCCTTTGTTAAAGACTGCACAAGTGTCTGAACTCACTCTAGCCAATGGAAGTTCAATCACTACTGGCAGTAGACCTCAAAGCACATGTGGGCTGACCAGTGCTGGTGTCTGCTCTGGGGGGAGCTGAATCCCCCCTCCCCAGTGAGCAGGTGGACATAACGTGTTCAGTGATACAGCTGCCTGTGAGCTGAACTGAAGCTGTGCATTAGAAGTTGTGTATTGTCAGCAGGTCAGAGAAACAATGTGCTTATGGAACTTTTATCTCTGCTGCTGCTGAGCTCACTATAGAGAGGCTATGAAGAAACAAACTCACAGGCCATGAAAAGCTGAAAATTATGTTGTATGTAAATGAAAGGTCATTTGCCTGTGTTTGGGATGAAAGTCACAGACCTGCTATAGCTAATTCTTGGAAGGAATGGTAACTTGTGAATTTTTCATATGTCTATTTCCAGGATTAGTGCATCACTTAATTTATTCTCTATGTGATATGAAGAGGTTAAAGATATGCAGCATAAAGGCATGCAAAAAGCCACACTCTCTATTCAGATATATTGATAGTTATCTATTAATAGATTATGTTACATGCAAATATGCTTGATGCTACTATAATTTAGCTAAAATACAAGCAATAAATACTGTTCTCTAAGGCACAGGAAATATATTCAAAACTAGTTTATGTTTTAATAGGTTTCTTGTGTGCTTGATAGATTTAAAGTTAGATAACCCACATACCTGACACAGTTTAAAGCAACCAAGGCAAAGGAAAATGTGAAAAACTTCTCAGCATTGCTTCGTTGGAGCCACAAGAATACTTTTCTGAAATCACAATGCCTTTTCTAATGTTCACTCTCAGTACATTTATATACCCAATTCTTTTTTTTCTCATATGTGCAATCTAATACCAAATCTGACTGAACTGAGAAAAACCTATTAAGCACAGTGGCTAAGCAGTTAAAAATGTCATTCAACAATTTGCCAGGTCACTGTCACAAATATGTTGCTAGGTGACTGCAGATGTTATCAGCCACTAAAATACATGCATTTTCCAGATGTATTCATTAAATCACTTTCTGTTGAGTGATTCTGTGGTACAATGAAATTGAACACCTTATTAAGGACCTAAATATTTTTAAATATATAATGTAATGTGAATTATATTGAAAACTGTTATTTGTTGTGTAAGTGGAGGAAAGGGTTCCAAATATGGGAAATTTCACTAAGGGTTTCTAGAGATTCAGCTCCCTAGAAACTGCAATTTTATACTATCCTCTTGGGTTTTGTAACTTCTATGCATACCTAATGCTCACATTCTGCATCTAATTATTCTACAGCTGATCCCTGTTAATTGGCATTTCTATCAGCTAGTGATATGACTCATTAACCCTTTGGAAAGCAGTCTTTCAAAAGTTAATAACCGTAGAGTTTGAAACTTTGGGCTGACGTAATACCCAGTCATAAAAACACATGGACTTCAGGCAGTTTCAGATGTCATTCTGGGAGCTGATTGTATCAGTCACACAGAGTTAACCACACAGGTCAAGACCCCAAATTTGGGCTGGTTTTCCAGGTTCCTGTTCCTGGCATGGCAATGTCATCCACACAGAGGTCAGTCTCTCTATCAAAGTGAGCCAGAAGAGCTGCCAGACTCCTGGCAGTGTGCACTGGTGACATTGGAAATGACTAGGGCACACATTTAGGTACTGAGCTCAGATATAAAAACCTGTTTTAAGGGGTTCTAATCTGCAAGCTGACTCCACACTTCAAATAATGGGGGCAATAATTGGATACAGCTATCTTTTACAGTGCAAGTCAGATACACAGATTCATTCTGGCCTCAATATCTACAAATGTACATTGAGTAGATATGAGGCAGGGTTCAAGGAATGTGCTACTTATTGCATTTTTCCTAGAGCTTTGAACTGTAACATCTGTGTGTGCTCCCTGGCTCAATGTTCATCTGGAATGATCAAGAGATTACTCGGAGTGGTTTGGCAGGGACTTGCAAGATCACACTTTTCAGCTCAGACCAGCCTGCATCAAAGATATTTACATGTGCATGGATTTAAGTGTAAACTGTCCAGAGAGAATAATGTGCTAGTGTTAAATCCAAAATTATCTTCTCTGGCTCAGGGAGTTCCCGGGCCATGAGTGATGGCAGACTGAGTGTTTATTTTGAGGAAATATTGCTCTTTATTATTTTTCTGCATTCAGCAAATTTTTCCCTAGGCATCCACTTTTGGCCACATATCAGAGGTGAAATGCTGCACCAGATGGATCTTGACCTGGTCTCTGTGGCCAGTTTTATGTTCTTAGGCCTGTGCAGCACTGACTCTTTGTGTCAGTCTACATGATTTCCAGCAGCATGGGGAGTTCATGTCATTGGTCTCCAGGGGGTAGTGATAGGTACAGAAGGAAAATATCACAGAATAAATCCTTCAACTTTCTGGCAAAGTTGAAGGGAGGGCAGCAGTTTGTGAGTTTTATGGTTACTGTAGGTGCAGTTTTTAAACATAGCTTAAATAGTTGTATGTATTATGCCTCAGCTAAGTGTCTTTTACCACATAAAAAAAAAGTTTAGACAATATATAATGTTCTCTGTTCTAAAAGAGTAAGGTAGCATTTCACAGTCTGTCTGCTGCAGGTTGTGCTCTCATGCCATTGCTCTGGGGAGAAATGATATTGGAGGAGATTCATTGCTCTTCCTCTCAGCTTCACTGGCATCAGCTAATGAAACAGGAGACAGTGGCCATGAGTTGTGGCTTGGGATGTTCAGACTGGACTGTGTGACCTCTTGAGATCCCTTCCAATCAAATTTCTGCAGTCCATAGAAGGCCTACACTCACCTGAATCAGTAAGTCAAGCCAGCTATTCCAGAGCATCTCAAATGGCTTCACACATTTATGTGATGGCAGCGGCATCGTGCCCCCTAATCAGCAAAATTAAAAGAGAGTGATGCAGCTGAACTGGCTGTTTGACAATTCACCAAGCAAACAGGTGGATATAATCCACACCCTTTGGGATAATTTGGCATATTTGACCTGCTCTTCAGATGTCACTTCAGAAGGACCTGTGTCTATTATAGATTCGGTGTCATTTTGAAGGGGGTGATTCTACCCCCTCTGCTCTGCTTTTGTGAGATCCCACCTGGAGTATTGCGAGCAGTTCTGGTGTCCCTGTTGCCTGGAAAGGCTGACCTGGAACAGAGACTAGGCAGAGCAAAAGGAATAAAATAGGTATTTATTGAAAGGATGCACTTTGGGCAGTACAAGAGCCCAGCCAGGGCTACACCCAAATCAAATCCAAGATGCATCCTAGTCACAAGTCTTTACACGTTTATNCCCTGTGAAGAGAACTTACTAAAACCTAATACGAAGTTTCAGAGTTACACACTAAGCAGCAGAGATTCTGGAAAAATATAAAAGCTAAAACCCAAGGCATCATCTCCAACATCAGAAGGAAATGGAACTGTTGGAATAAATGCAGAGGAAGGTCATGGAGTTGATAAGAGCACTGGAGCACCTCCCCTGTAAAGACAGGCTGACGAAGGTGGGGCTGTTCCACCTGAAGAAGAGAAGGTTTGTGTGGAGACCTCATAGCAACCTACCAGTATCTAAAGGGGATCTACTGGGAAGCTGGGCAGGGACTCTTGACCAGGAACTGCAGTGATAGGACAAGGAGTAGTGGGTACAAATTGAAAGAGGAGAAAATTAGGTTAGATATTAAATGTGATTAGACAATGGAATGAATGGGTTGCCCAGGGAGGTTGTGGAGGTCCTAACTCCAGTGTTCAAGGCAGGGTTGGATAGGGCCTTGAGCACCCTGCTCTAGTAGGAGGTGTCCCTGCTCATGGCAAAAGGGCTTGGGACTAGATGGTTCTTATGGTCCATTTCAAACCCTTATCATTCTATGAGTATCTCATGTGTCCAGAGATCATCTCCAATGACAGACACGCTTGTCTTTTAGGAAACTGAATCAAGCTTTGGATGTCTCCTGAGGTGAACAGAAGCAATTTTGCTTTTTCATCTGCAGCACAGAAGATGTCAGGATATCCTCAGTGGCCTGTTCACCTCAAGTAATCATTCTCTGCAAGGCTGTGGTTGGTAGCTTTAGCTTGCAGAATCCCAGCACCAGGTCAAAAAAACACCCAAGCGCTCCAGTGCACAAATGATGATCTGGGATAAAGCCCTGCTGTCAGATTACATTTGTTCAACAACTGCAGTTGCCTAACCAGGGCCACAGGTCAGGCTCATGAGCATGGTAGCTCATTTACACGTTTGGGTTTTGCCTTGTTCTTTCTGCTGTCACTCAAAGTGGAGCTGGGCAGAGGTACCACGCCTGCCGGCTTTTTGGGGAGAAGCCACCCTTCATCAGTTCCCATGGACAGGGTGACACAGGACAGGGTGACACGTCAGGACAGGGTGACACAGCCTGGATCCCACTCCCACTGATGTTTTAGCACAGACACCAAAGGGACCCTCAGTGCTGAAAGAGTGCCACAAGGCCAACCACAGAAGGATGAGCCCTAGGGACAGCAAAGTATTCTCTAAAGTTAAAATTACTTAAATCAATCGTTACTCAAGTGCAATTGCTGTAGTTTCCTTGGGGTATTTCCCAGAAGCCTGAATACCCTTGCTTTTCTCAGTACAGACAGTGGAATATCTTAAATAAAATATATTCCTATTGACATTTCTTTTAATGCAATGTCCGAAGTTTCCAGAAAGATGCTTGAACTGTAGAAATTTAAGTCAATATTGCTTAAATTTAAAATTAATTCTCTGTTTTGAATTTGAGCAATCGATTGCCCTGATCTTGGAATAGAAGTTCCAAAGAGAGCTTCCCACAACATGACCTGGAAGGATAGAGATGTGCTCCACACACTGGAGATGGAGGGAGTACTGTAGGTAGAGCCAGCCTGTTTCCCTGGAAATCCAACCACCTGAAACTTGGCTGTGCTATCAGAAAACTGCAGCCACTGCCAAAGTCCTCTCTGCATATTTAAATTTACACCAACTCTGTGTTGTGACAAAGTGCCAAGCACTGATGGGAACCTTCTGTCTCCAGTAAGAATTTTGGACATATAATAACAACAAAGGATTAATATAGCTTTGCTTGAAAGCAGAATTTAAATGAGGTTATTTAGGAAAAAGCAATCTTATTTCTTTGAAATACTATTTCATTATATGAAAATATAATGAATTAACATTTATCTGGATTTTTTTTTTTTATTTCACAACTACTTTTTAGTATTTCCAGACTGAATAATACTTTCTAGAATATATTTATTCTGGAATGAGCTTTTGCAGGTTGGAGTGATAGAATCAATCAATAAACTGACTGTGTATGTTTAACAAGAACAAAAGAAAACAACAGTAACAGTGGTAGTAATAATAATAGAAATATACCCAACTTAATTCTGAATAAACTGAAAATGTGGAAAAACTCAGTTTTACATTTTGTCTTTTTTTAATGACATGTACACAAGTTTCTGATGCATCATTCGATCCTGTCTTACAAACTACTTCAGTATACTGAGATTTACAGGGATCTGTTTAGTTTATCCTTGCTTTGAGATTCAGTTTGATTATAGCACATAAACATTGTCAGAGGAACAAAGCACTGTAAACTAAGAGCTGTTTAATCTAACAGAGACAAGAACAACACAGGAAAAAAATTAAGATGTAAAGCTTTATTAGCAATGAATACTATTTAAACAACACATGCAGATGAGATCACAACAGATTACCCAATGAAAATGGTGTCTTCTCCATTAATTTTTGTCTTCAAACAGGCACTTGAATGTCAAGGTGATGGTGAGCTCTCCTGCAATAGTCTTGTCTCTAGACCACTCTGTGAGACTGAGGGAGATCTGAGGAAACCTGCCCTAGGGGAAAAGACCAGAACATTAAATTTTCCTCTTCTCCTAACACAATTCCCTAATTACCATTGAGCAATTATCCCTTTCCCTTTGCTCTAAAAGGAAAACAAGTGATAATGTAGATTAACTGAAATGGCTAATGATTATTCAGAGATGTACAGTCAACAAGAGTTTCCCTAAATTAAGCAGACTGGATCCTGCTGTGATATAAACATTCTTCTTTGTGACCAAGGCTTTAGTATTTCTCCCTTGAATTCAGCTTCGCTCAGTCTTCCAAAGAGGCTGCACATAACAGCACCTCTGGACTGGCAGCCTGGTACATTTAAAATAAACTTTGTTATTGGTGGGTTGTTGTAACTTTCACAGAATTTTAAAATGTTGCATTTTCCTACAGCCCACTAGAGAGGTGTTAAATCATTAAAATAATGCATGGTATGTTTGTTTATTTATAAAGGACACACTAATTGTAGTTTAATGGACCAGCAAACTTTGCTGTTTCAAAATAAAAGTGCATAACTGTTGAATATGCTTTCTGAAGCTGTTGCACTGGCAGCTGCTGTTCAGACTGTTAATACTTTGATATTATAATATTAAATATTAATACAATATATATAATATACATTATAATAAAAAAGCAAGTTAAATTAACTCTCCAGTGTTAATGTACATTGCACACACACATGGGCACCCCAATTGGCTCATTTTGGATGAGGCCATGACTGTATAAACAGAGACATGTCAGAGAAATGTATTCACTGGTTTATCTTCAGCACAAAACACCAAGTAATAAGGAGCTAATATTTTGATTTTTTTACATGAAGCACTGCAGTACAGTCCCACTCATTCCAAGATTGGTGCTGAGAGGAGGGAGCCAGCTCTTGCAGGATATACCTCCCTTGCTGTGTGTGGTTCATGGTGCTCCCCAGAAGCCTGCACATTCTTGCTTTTCTTAGAATGGATGTTGAGTTATCTTTATTAAAGTACACTCCTACTGAGATCACTTTTAATGCAATGGTGGAAGTTTCCAAAAAGACATTTAAGCTGTAGAAATCTGTGGGAGTAGCAATGCTTAAGGACTAAACCTTTCAACTGAGCCACTAACAAAGTGCTTCACTTTCTACATAGCTTGTGCTGTTACCAAGGGCCATTTTGTATCACTGGAAATAAACAGTAATTCTTATTCACAAAGCCTGTCCTGCTGGCCTCATTCCTAATGACTTCGGACGTAATGCAATAAACTTTTGTCACTTCCACTGTGCAGGAGCTGTGCTCTCCAGCATTCCCATCACCTCTGTGCATCAGGTGAATTTGATTTTCCTGTAGGCTTTATTTACCCACATTTTAGTGTCCCTGGGCCTGATGCAGCCTGAGTGGCACAAGGCTGGCTTTGGGAGCATGTGTGGTCCATGTGAAAGGCTGAAAGCAGGACAGCAAGGCAAGGTTTGAGTTTGAGGGATGCTGATGAGTTGGCTTGGAGCACGGATTGGTGAGGAGAAGTAGGCTGTGTTAAAGGAAGGCTACCTGGTGATTCCAAGGTGCACAGGGAGCTGCAAAGTGTGGGATTGGAGGCATTTATTGTACTGTCGTACTGATGCTCTGCTAGAGAGAACATAAACTTGGAGCACAGCATGGAGTAACTGGTATTTGTTTTGCTTTTGTGTTTTTACTTCATTTGTCCTGTCCACACATGTCTAGCCTCAAATTCCAAACCACGATTTAATCCCTTCTCCTCTGCAGCCCTTGGAGGTAGAAAACAAAGTTGTGGTAAATCATATCATTAGACTTTAATAGCCAATATGCAGTAAGTAACATTTTTTCCTCCCAAGGGAGTTATTTAATGTTTAATGAAAATACCAATTTGCATAATTCACTTGCAGTATAAAGGTCACCAGCAGTCTGTCACCAGGATAGCAGGGTAATTACTTAAGATAACTATCTTCCATTGACAAAAGAATGTTAATTTGTTGAAAAGGACTATTTAAAATGATTGTATTTTAATTATTATATCATCTTTATTCTATTTTTAAGAATGTCAGAACTTCTGCCGCAGAGCTCTCAAAACTGTGTATCACTTTCTCAAAGTGGGTGTTGAGACCAGGCAGACCAGGTTTCTCTATCAGCTGGTAGATGAATGGCAAAAATATCCATAAATATGAGAATTCTGAGGGAACCTGAGTGAGGGACCAGCCTAGAAGGTGCCTGAGTCAAAAACACAGCAGTCCCACACCTGTCCCCTCTATGCTGGGATCAGGAAGACCCTGATGGTCATACTCCATCACCAAAACCTCTTTGGTCACAAATAAAATATTATCTGAATAAGGGCCTTTGTTTCAAAGTTGTGGTCTAAGAGAAAACAGAGAGTGGTTCTTAGTAAAGCACAACTCAGCCAAGCACTGGACACCTGCTGAGCCTTTGCCTGACAAAGCCCAGCTAAGGACTGGACATCACGGCATTCACGTGGGAGGAAGCAGATCATGGAAATCTCTGCTGGGACAGTATGTGGAGGCCAGCACTGATCCTGACAGCTGCACACCATAGGCTGCTTTGGGCCAGGGGCCACCACTATGCCCAGAATGTTTGCCAGTGGTATCCAAAACTGGCATCCAGCTGCCAGCTGTGCTGGAGCACCCTGCATTCCCAGGGGAATATGTGTCAGAACCAGCCTGCAACAGGGACTTCCTAAATTGTGAGTCTGTGCAATGGAGCCATAGTCACACAGGAGTATTCCTGGTGCTGGAGCAAATGGTGTCACTTTGCATCTCAGAGTGCATTGTCCTGCTTCTCTGCAGAGTTTCCTATCAGGGCCATCAGCAGGCCTTGTAAAGATGGCTCAGTCTAATAGACTCCCCATTCACTGTAAAGCCAGGAGGTTTTCTCTCTTATCCTATAGCTGCACCATAAGGGTTTCTTTAATACAGGGAAGTGACCCTGAGTGAGTGACACACTGTTTGCAGAGGGACAAACCTACTCTTGCAACTCAGCACAATGGACCAAAACCAGACTATGTTTCATTTAATAACTATTCCTGCACAAAGCTTTCAAATAATAAGTACTAACGTATTTTAAACCTGAGCAAACTAAACATTTAATTTACTATTCACCTGACACCACTTTAGTTCATTAAAACCTTTGCAGCATTGGAGAAGGTGAAGAGGGCAATATGATTAAGATAGTATGATTAGGGCAGGGCAAGGGTTTCTCTCAGCTCACAGTTGAGGGAATCTTGTTCTTTCCTTCAAAGACAGCAGTGCTGGTTCTCTTTTGCTGGGCCAGGATGGAGCTCCAGGCACCAGGTTTCCCTGCCTCTTGGGCACTCTGCAAGGTGATGCTTTGGGGATAAGCTTGCACTGCACAGAATGACCCCAGCTGTTTACCTACATGTCCCCAGAGTAGTATTTTTAAGTGATATGATATTGATAACTCAGCTTGCCTCTGCTAGGATTGAGAAGGCATCTAATTGCATTTATACAAATAATTATATACATGTAAATATATTTTAATGTTAGTTGCAACTGTGAAATAGAGTAGATATGCCAAATTTATTAATAAAATCCTGGCAGCTATGAAAAGATGGGGGATGCCAGCCTGTGCCACAGCAGCAGCAGCAGCAG
>VZTT01008558.1:157578-174678 GCA_013400855.1 Buphagus erythrorhynchus | reverse complement strand
GGCCAGGTCCCAACTTCACTGCACGAACATATTGAACCAAGCACGTCACAAATTTGTAATGAGCTTGTTTAGAGAGATGTAGCATGAGGTAGGCAGTAGAGGAGAGACATAACAAAGAGCATCCCTTAAATGATTCAGTGCTGGCCAATTTACCAGGCCCAGCATGTTGGGAAAATGCCACTCCAGAACTGCTCTCATACCTGTTAAAGGGTTTGATATTCCCAATACATGGCAGCTCTATCTTAATTCTGTGGACAATCTGACCAGCTTTGGCTGTGTACCAATTCCAGATGGCTCGCCACCTCTCTTGTGGAATGTGTAAATAATACAGCAGACCAACCACAGGAAAAACAGTGATCCCAAAAAGGCAGAGATGTGAGAAGCTAATTTGACTTTTGAACAAGCATCTAAATTAACATCCTCCCAATAGCCTCTTTTTTGGACTGCATAAAATGCCATTAATGATTGAAGAATGCTCAACCCAGACACACTGGAAAAGGCAGGAGCAGAACAGGAGGTGGCGTGAGGAGCAGCTGTGTACTAGACAAGGCAGGATAACATTTTGATGGACACAACTGATGTCATCTATCTTTACTTCTGTAATGCCTTTGACATGGTTCAGGCCAACATCCCTGTTGATAAATTGGAACAATATGGGTTTGATGGATGGAGAAGTAGACAGATAAGGAATAAGAATGGATGGAGTAAGTTTCACTCAATGGCTTAGTGGTCCAAATGGAGATGAGTAACAAGTGATGTTCCTCAAGGGGCCATATCAGGCCTGGTACTGTTGGACACCTTTATTAATGACATGGTAAAGTTGAGTCCACCTCAGACAGTTTATACATGACAGGAAGCTGAGGGTCGCTGTCCACAAGGACCTTGACAGATTTGTGAAGTGGGCCCACGAGAGTCTTACGAAGTTCAATAACACCAAGTTTAAGGTCCTGCACCTGCATCGGGTAACCCCTAGTATGAATACAGATTGGAGAATGAACTGATTGAGAGCAGCCCTATGGAACAGAACGTGGGGATACTGGTGAAAAAAAATACTAGATATGAGCTAGTAATGTTCTTTCCCAGTACAGAAACTCAATTGCATCCTGAGGTGCATCAAAAAATGCATCACCAGCAAGGCAGGGGAGATGATTTTCCCCCTCGACTCTGTTCTCATGAGACTCCAACTGGAGTACTGCAGCCTTCTCTGGAGTCCTTAGCAAAGGCATAAGCCTGTATGATTGAGTCCAGAGGATGGCCACAAGAAGGGCTGGAGCACCTCTCCTATGAAGAATGGCTGAGAGACTTCGGTTTGTTTAGCTTGGAAAAGATAAGGGTCCAGGGACACCTTATTGTGGCCTTTCAATATATAAAGGGTGCTTATAGGAAAGATGAAGAGTGACCTTTCACCAGGGTCTGTAGTGACAGGACAAGTGGCAACAGTTTTAACCTAAATAATGGTCCCATCCAACCCAAACTGTTCTGTGGCTCTGGAGTTCTCTAATCCCTTATGCTGGAGTTCAGTTTGGCCCTGAGATGTGAGATCATCTCCCAGCCCTGGGATTGAGCAAAGCAGTGAAAAGGAATAGTATCAATAAGACGAATCATAATTCTGTTTCTTTTTTCACTGGCACTTCTATTCAAAGAACTTGAAATCTTTTTAAAGTAGTGTGAGATTAATCTCATTCATCACCTCATCTCATTCCCTCCACATGTCACAACCCAATTTCACTGTGAGCTCATACATATGTACAGTTGAGCAACAAGCAATTTTGTGGAAAGAAGATGGTGATTTGAGTGTTTCTGGTTTTGGAGGATACCTGGATATCTGGAACAGCTGCTGCATCCCAAAGCTAGGCCCCATGTTTGCAATACAGCATCTCAGCATTTCATGGCAGAAAGAGATATGATTTCCTGCCTGGGCCAAAGAAACTGGACCAACATCTTCTTTCTCAAAAATTTTTGTAGTCAAATGTATTTTGGATTCTGCATCCCTTTGACTCTAGAGCTGGAGAAAGGGGTAACAAAAGGAAGTCAACTAGAAATCTGCCTACATTCACAAGAGCAATAGAAGGGAAAAAATATGGTAAAAATTCCCTTCAACAAAGTAATGTTTTGCCTGTGAAAGGATTTCCATTGATAATCTAGGAGATGGGAGAACAGGAACAGAGGGAGACATCTGTCATCATATTTAATGCTGCTTCTTGTTGTACAGTTTAAATAATTAAAGAAGATTCATCCAAGTAGAAAGAAAAATAGGATTAAGGGAAAAAAAAATAGAAGGAAAATGGAAAAAAAAGATCCTAGGCAGTTATGTAACTATTTCCCCCCTGGGCTTGGGAAATGTTTCCACTAAGCAATCTAAGACACTGCTTAAGATTCAGACTATTGCTTGCTAGGGAGAGGGAGGGAGGGCAGAGAGAGAATACTGCAAAAACATTTGACTACATCTGCTACCCACTCATTATTGTAATAGAGAGAGGTAGGGATAAATCTGACTGCATGTGTGAGGGCAGCAATTGGTTGTTAGGTTTCAAAGATGCTATTACATCCTGGAGGAGCGGGGACATACACAGGTGACATTGACCAATTTCAATGGGGCGGAAGGAAATCACACATTGGAATGAAGTTAATAAGCAATGCAGAGGGCAGGGTCCATGATTGCCAACCTGATTTCTATAATTGGTGTGATTACTACTATTGTAACTTAAACACAACAGCAAATCACTTGCTTAATTGAATTTTCTTTCTGTGTGTGGCTGGGAACAGGGAGGACACAGAGAAGGATGCAAATTTCTCCTATAGCTGTGTGTGTCTTCTCAGCCATGAAACAAGCAGAGGGGTCATGGGGTTGGGGGGCAGCCCTAGGGACAGAAGGGGGAGATTAGAGGGGCCCAAGGCAAAGCAGGGCAGTTTTACATTATTTTCATGAAGGAGGATGCTCTGTGTTTCTAAACAGTGCCAACACTTTCACTGCACTGAAAGTGACAGTTTTGCACAGGACTTAGTAAATGCCTCACAGCACATCACGAGATGATAAAGCTTCTCCCTGAGCTCCTGGGGGGTCAGGCAAATGGCCATGCTGCATCCAGTGCTCCCACTCTCAAATACATCCCCTTCCACCATCAGCAAAAGCCAGAAAGGATATATTTTAGATCAGCCTGTGGGATCTGTTTATTCTTTGCAGCACTTTTCTCCTATAAGACGTTTGCAACAGCCAGGAGACTCACAGGACAAGTGGCAACAGTTTTAACCTAAATAATGGTCCCATCACAAACAAACAAACAAAAAAACAAACAAAAAACCACAAAAAAAACAAAACAACAAACAAACAAACAAAAAAGAAGCCCCACCACACTGTCCTCTGAAATGCCAGAAAAAGCCATGACCTAAACGTATGTTTTATCTCTGTGTTGTAGCATTCCATCCTACTGCTACATCTTACTTGGGAGATTCACACAGGGATGACGGAAAAACAGAGCTGCTCATGCCCCCTGTACCTGGTCTGTAGGGGATGCCTACTTGCCTCATTGACTGTTTTCAGATGATAACTCATCTGTTTTCAAATGCTATTTTTAACCTGGCATTACAGACAGATTCATCAGCACCTTCATACTTTGGCAGGCTGAAGAGTAGTGGGTTTTTAACAGGACCAAGCAGTATCTTGTATTTGCAGATCTTGTACACCGTGTCCTGTTGAGGGACAGTGTAGATTTAAAGTGTGGATTCAAAACTTTTAGGTGACCCTGTCTCCTCTCTGAGACAGCACAAAAATACCTGCTGAATTGATTAAATTCAGTGCACTTGAAGTATTCCTAATTCCCTGGATGAGAAACCCTCAGGTCTGCTCCAGAAAAAAAATAATAGAAACAAACACAACACAAATGAACAGCAATTTTTGCTAAGCCCAAAACAGCAATACCACAATAATTTCCTTAGAGTTTTTCATGTATGTATTTTACAGCATGCTACACAAATTGAGAAGCATTGCTTTTTGACAGGCATCCTGAGACATGCACAGGTGCAGAACCCAAAACCACAGGCAGGGCTTTGAGCAATACACCATTCTTCTGACCATACCCAGACCTTGGGCATCTGTATAACTTATTAAGAGCCAAACTTGATGTACCTGTCTCATGGGAGCCTTATTCATGAGTATGTTGAGTACAGTAAGCCAAGAATTACTTGAGGCATAAATGAAACCTTGCAAAGGGTCTTTCTATGAATGTTTGGGTGGAATTTTTGGAACTTCCACAACTACAGCCCTACAAGTCATTGTTTATTTTTCTCTTTAAACTTGCCTTAATCTAGCACACAAAACCAGGGAATGAGGAGGGACGCTGGGAAAATATGATCCCTGATCCCTTCAATAATATATCTCCCCTACAGCTGCACAAAAATAAAATATTAATTTTTCTGATTTGAAACAGAAAGAAGGTTCGAGAGGGAAACATTGGCTGGGGCTATGCAATGTTTTCCATCATATATTTATGTTTATGTTCATACATAATGCTTCCATGTATCATCTGTTACCTTCCATTCCTATATCTGCTTGTCAGTCCACATTTCCTTCCTTGAGAAAGGAGACAACAGAAACTGTGCTGTGGCCAGGGCACTAGTGCTACAAATTATTTTTCCTTGAGAGCCTTAGGTTGTATTTTCATGGACTTCATCAGAGTTTTTACCCATTTGACTGTCACATCAAGCCTTCTTCATGCCCTGAGCTTTTAAGAGGACTGAAAGTGAGGATATATGAGACTTCTTTGTTACCTAGAGAAGGCATGATGAGTTTTGGAAAATAAGCCACTTTCACACCATCCCAGCTCAAGGAAAAATGTTAATATGTCTTGATGGGATACTAAAGTCTTTATGATGGTATAAAAGCACTAGGAAGAGACATAAGTATGAAGCATATCTTTCAGATCAGATTTGGGAAATGGGCCTCCAGTAATGTTAGCATTTCAGTTGGGAAATGTGCAAATACAGGCCATTTATCATCTTCAAGTTTTTCACTCTGTCCAAATAGATATCTGTCTAAAATAACATGTTCTAAACCCCAGCACTCTCCACTCCACAGGAGAAAATCTCTGTCATTCTACAGTCAGCCCAGTTTATCCCCAAGGTTATGGGGAAAAATACCTATTTTTCTTTATTTATCTCAATTTTGAAATAGGAAAAGAGCCCCAAGGAAGACCTACTATTAACAAATAGGGCAACAAAAAGGTAACAAAACTAATGCAAAAACATTTTTCTTCCCCCAGAGACTCAGCTCTCCTGTATAAAAATTATCAGCCTGCCCATCTATTCCCATCAGAGAGAATCCCACTCCAGCTGCACTAGCACTCAACAAATGGCCTGTCAAACAGATGGGCTTTGCAACAAGCTCGTTAGGTCTTTCTTTTTAAAGACAGCACTACTACATGGCTAAGTTTGGCTTCTGTTTCACCTAGTTTTCAGAAGGGCACATGGATGCAAATATATCTATAGTACAAAAAAACTTCAGCATTAAGACTGAGAAATCAAGCTTAGAAGTCAAGCCGTTCCATATGTTAAAGTTGTTCCTGCACCATTGATTCTAGGCCATTGTACATCCTATTTATCACACATTATATATGAAATTGTACATTTCACAGGTAAAATAAGAACAGAGAACCTATATATATTCTAGTGTGCGATGCAATCAAGTTAATGTTGCAGAAAAAACCCAGGGTCTTGGAATATTCTCAATTCTATCTTAGATGTATATTCTTAATATTACATTACATGGTTACCTTATGATTGCACCTATATCTTTCTTGTATCTATTTCTTATCTTTTCCCCATTTTATGCATAGTCTGCAAAGTCTTACACAGGCACTGAATTTGTATGCAGCGTAAAAAATCCAACAGAGGGTCAATGCTCAACATTTTAACTGTAAACTTGCTGGTTCTAGAACTCTCCTTATTATGCATTATTAGAGGGCTCTGTAACCTGGCTTCCTGACTGATATTCGGGAACTGTATTTTCCATAACAGCAATTTTAATCAGTTATAATTGAAACACACTGCTAAGCAGATTCTTAATGCTTTGTAGGGTCTGGACTTTAAATCACAAGCTTTCTGGGGACAGGAACAGTTCTTTGATATATTTTTGTACACTGCTAATAATAAAAAACACCAAGGCTTCCAAGTATCATTACAAGACACACAGTAACTTAATGCTTTAGCTAGGGACAGGTGACAGACTGCATTTAGATTCTACTTTTCTTCTTTTTAATGACAAAAAGAAAAGAAGAGTCAAAACAATTTTGCTGTTTCAATAACCTGAGGCCTTCAGCAGCAGAAGAGCTTTAAAACTATACAGTGTTTACCACAATTTTCTACCCTAGTTACTCCAGCCTCTTGATTATCTATGTGTCAAGGATGATGCTCAAGCTAAGACTGAAGGTCAGGCCCTGTAGAGTGTCCAAGATCTCCAAGAGTGGAGCAGCTGGGCACTTTGGCCTTGAGAACTAGTGACTCTCATCATGCACAGCTAATTGCCCTGAGCTTCCAGGGTACATCAGCTGCATACAGAGCAATTTAGTCTCTGTAGGTAACCAGTAGATTCAGCAGTATAATTCTCCACCTGACTGCATGGCTAAAATAGCCTGGCAGTTAAAAGGTCAAGATCTTCACCTGTACATTGCTTTGGTAACCAAGTCAGCCACTTTTCCACATACTGAGATGACTCTTTTAATACTTCTGAATAATGAAATGAAACTTTCTTAATCACAGTTTCTTAATGAAAATTTCTTAATCTCAAGTAAGATGTTTGAATTGGGAAGCTGTGTGAGTCAGGATTCTGACATGCTGCTGGTACTGTGTGTAATTGCAGAAGTGAGCTGTCCTATGCCATCAGGAAACAGTGATGCACTGCAAGTCATGCCTGGATCTTCTAGCAGCAAAGCTAAATGTCTCAACCAGCCTCACTTTTCTTTCACATTCAGGGAACACTGCAGAGAGAAAAAAGAAAAGAAAAACAATCTCCATGAAAGAGAGCCAGCCAGTCTCTACCTGAACTGATATGCAAGAAAGCAAATGCCCACAACAGAGAGGGAATTTTCTGTCAGAAAAATGCAGAATGCAGAGACCAGGTGGCAAGGAAGACAGATGCTGAAAGCCAACATTAACAGGTGCCTTAAGAAATGTAATGCTGATGGATGGGTAGACAGATGCTAAATATGTAATCCTCCTTGCAGATGGACAGTAACATGCAACAGAAATGCTATCAAGAAGGAAATGCTGCACGTTTGAGCAGATATCTGTAAGCAGAGGGAATCAGTGAATGGCTGTATCTTTGTCTATTTCCATTTGTGTCATGTTTAGCCTGAAACAGAGACCTGAGTTGAGTTACCCAGTTCACACTCTCTTTCAGTCATTCCTTTACCAGAGACCTTCCTGTTCATGTCTGATACTAAGTGCCAAAGAGCATGGATCTGTAGACATTTCCAGATTACCAGGGCTATTCAGGTGAAAAAAAGAACCAACCATCCATTAATCTTCTTGGTCCAAACAAGAGGCAAACACAAACCTAATCACTTCTACCTTCCATCTACTCATTCTCAAACACTTCTTTAGTTTTAAGCCACATAGAAAAGTTGATTTCTGACTAATACTAATGGAAATCTCCCAGGAAAGCGTGTTCTCTGCTGATTTCCAGATCCAAGAAATGTCTTGATAAATGCAGAAAACTCCCTGATATTTGACAGTGTTTCAAGCAACCTCTGAACTTTGAGGGCAGATGGCAATCACCATGATATTCCTTCAGCCACAGAGAGCCAGACAAATGTGTGCAAACCATCAAGACTCTCTAACACATCTTTTGAAAAGATGGCAGATGCTACAAATCCAGTATGCAGCACTTCCTCAGAGCTTTTCCTCTGACACACACAGAAACTAGATGCATGGCACAGGAAAAGCATGTGCAGCAGCCAGCCTAGCAGAAAGATAAACCAAACAGCAGCTGCAGGACCATTTGCACTTCTGTGAGTTAAAATATGTGGCTCATTGCTATCCACAAGCAAAACTCATCAATGTCATTAGCAAGCACAGCTCTGCTCAGTCAGATTGTGCCCATTCCAGTGGATTTTTCAGTCACTTTTCTTGTACACAGTTATGTGGCCAGCAGAGCCTCAACTTCCCAGTGTACGTGGCTTTGTCTTGCTAAGAAGCTTTCTCTCTACATTCTGTGGAGATGGGAGCTCAGGACGAGGGCAGCTGTGGTCTGTTCCTATCTTGAAGTTAATGACAGAAATCAGCCATTGCCTGTACCAGCTGGTGAATGCCCATGTGTTAGCAGAGCTGAGTGTGCTGGAGCTGCAAAGATTTTTAAGAAGAGATGGTTTCTAGACAGAGCCCCTGCAGTGGTGGTGCCAGGACCAAGACATCAAGGGCCACAGGCCTGGGAAAAAGCGTCTTAAAACAACCAGAGAGCTACTGTTTTGCCCATGTAACCCCTCTTTCCCTAATGGGTAGTCTTCTCCAAGTGATGTCCTGAGAGCAGGCAGTTAAACTATGCAGCTCATGGAGGCAGAGATTACTATCAGCTGGCCCAGCACCACAATCCCAAACTGTAAGGGAAAAAGATGCAGAAGGATCTGGAAGTTTAGTTCAGATCTCTCTTTGTCTTTCTTCTCCTGGGACATCCCCTGACGTGGCCTAAGAAAGAGAAGGTGGGTGGGCATGGTCCTACTCTGGCTGTCCATCTGTCTTGGAAATGGAAGAAACTTCTTGTACCTTCTTGAAACCTTCCGGACTCAGGACTCAGGCAGAAAGAGATTTAAAAAAAAAACCCTCCTGAAGACATAAGACCATGACTGAGGAAAATACTAGTTGAAGAAAACAAAAAAAAAAAAGATAGTGGAGAAATGCAGGCGGAGACTAAGGACCAGAAAATGCAGAACTAGCTGTGTGACAAGAATATTGGCAGACACAACAGTAAAGACAACACTTGTTTTTCCAGGTATTTTAAAGACTGCAGACTAATGTGTGGGCTTAATAAGTCTTTCAAACAATCTTAAACCATTTGTTTTCCTTATTTTCCTGCCTCTTTCTCGATCCCTTTCCTCCTTCTGTAGGTTTTGGGGCCTTTTTAAATTTTATTTTTATTTCTGTTTTTTCAGTAAATCTTTTCCTTCCTCCTTCTCCCTTATACAACACTTTCCCCTTTTTTTTCCAAGCATGT
Source organism: Buphagus erythrorhynchus (assembly GCA_013400855.1). Classification (NCBI taxonomy): domain Eukaryota; kingdom Metazoa; phylum Chordata; class Aves; order Passeriformes; family Sturnidae; genus Buphagus; species Buphagus erythrorhynchus. The sequence continues at coordinate 165,476 of VZTT01008558.1, read as the reverse complement.
GCTGCCCATTGTCTCACCCTCCCTGCCCATCAGAGGGATACTTGTAGGAAGGCAGGAGAACACATCTGATCTGAACTTGTCAGAGGAAATTTGATAAGTGTCATGAGAATGAAAGACGATAGAAATTTAAGAGGTTCCTCTTTCCCTCTTCTCAGTAACTGTGCCTGAGGAGCCATAGCCCCCAATGCAGAGCTGACAAGCTAAACAGAGCTGAGAAACGAACTGTCACTGTTTGGATGGGAGAAACTGCAAATAACAGTGTTAGTGACTCAGAAACTCAGCAGTGCTGCCACAGAATTCTAAGAGGGACATGCTGGGTGCAGCTTTGAAAGATTCCCTCCATGAGCTACCAACCCTTATGCTGTGATTTTAAAAAGTGACAGGCAATTGATAACCTTCATTTCACTGAGAGGGTCTTTGGGTTTGCCTGCATGGGAAAGTTTTACCACTCACACGTAAGGTGACATTTTGAGGAGATATCCCTGCACCCATTAACCCCACCGTGTAACTCATCCTCCCTCAAGAGTGGCCTCATTCACCTGAGCTCCTCCTGAGCAGCTTTCCAACAGGCTGGGTAACCCCAATCTGTCACCGCAATGCCACTGCAACAGCCACTAAAATCCACATCTCTCATTACAGTTGCATGACCTGCCCACATGGACTAACCCTTAGGCTCTAAGGTCATTCTCAACACCAATCCAAGAAAAGAAATTTGCCAGTGTCATGTAATGTGCTGTAATCCCTCTGCTGTACGTTGTGTTTGTACACAACCTACCCAGCCATTCCTGGTGGAGGCAGAGGCAGCTGTATGTTGGTTTAGCTGATGTGGTGGGAGGAAATTCTCACTCTGTTAAACACCTGTTATATTCTGTTGCAGAGGAAGCTGCACTTCGGTACCGGTACAAAGATCAAGCACGTCTGCTGTAAAGAACTTTGGGATCAATGAAATGAAATGAGCTACTGAAATATATGCTAATATTCCAACTACATACATAAACCAGAAGACTGGGTGGTTTGAAATGTGGTTTATGAATATGCAACACTCAATTTAAAATAATTGTGGAGTTCAACAAATACAAAAAGGGAAAATTTGGGGACAGACTCTGTTTGGTAGTCTTGTTTAATTGGCTATAATTTCTACTGCACAGCAGTAAGGATTTTAAAATGTGTCATAACCAGAGTTGGGAAAGTTATAGAATCCGTATTACAGGAGAATTTTCCCCAGTTAAAACATGGTTGCTCTCACTATCAAAACCCCCTCTCTTTTGCATTTGCTTTCTGCACTCATGTTCAGCAGTTGGGAGCTGTTCCCATTAAACGCTCGCACAAAGCCATTTCCAGCTTGCCAACCCATGTAACAGTAAAGGGCAGAGAACAAAAAAGAAGCTCAAACATATGCACATGTTCTCATTGGAAGTTGTACTTTATATTGCACCAGACACTGCTGGTCACAGCAAAAACGAAGAGCTCCCAAAATCTCCCACTTCAGCTCAGTTCCAAAGCAATCAGAGAAGTCAGTTGCATACACCTAACTGTGTAAAATGTTTGTGTGCATGGATGCAAGTAGGCATGTACCAGCTACCTCTAAACTCCCACACAGCCAAAGAGATGCAGAGATACTCAAATTTCCTAGGAGTGATACTTGGGCACGAGCCTGAGGAAGGAAAAACCTTTAAACAAGTTCCAAATAGTCTTATGTTCTTCTGTGTTCTATTTTCATAAATTGATTCCTCTTCCAGAGGGAGTGAAAGCCACTGGTTTCTTCATAACACCCTCTGACTACAGGAAATATCCTCATCAAATAATGAAAACATGGGAAGAGAGTGTGATCTACCACAGCAAAGGTAGATTCAATAGCAAACCTCTGTCAGTTCTTGCTCAACTGAATAAAAAAAAAAAAACATTAAAAGGAGGGGGAAAAACAGGAAGGAANAAGAAAGAAAGAAAAGCAAGCAAACCAAACAATCATTCCTTGAGAAAAGTCAAGGCAACTGCCCTCAGCTCACAGACATTTGTAATAGATGATGCAAAACTGCAGAGCCAGTGTATCATCCTTCCAGGTCTAACCACCAACTCGATGCTTTTCAAGAAAACAGAGACCACCTTGTTTACAAGAAAATAGTACGAGGCAAGAGTGGGACAGAAGGTAGCAGGCAAAGGGAGGAGAGGAGGTGATGATAGGCAGATTACTCACAATGCCTAAGAATTAGGCTTTCATTTGTGCTGCCTCAGAGGACTTGGACAGGCACATGCAGTGCTCTGTTGCTGATGGAGACACAGCCCCTGCAGCATCTGGGGTGTTTTTACAGCATGTTGGTTTGATAGGCTGCCTTCTGCCTCATTCTTCCACTTGTTTAGCTCCCTCTTTCCTTGATGCCACAGGTGTACTAATGGCATTGGGGTTCTCCAGAGTTGGCACAAAACTAGACAGGGAGCAAGGAGAAGAACTGGAGCCCCTAATGCACCTCAGAGTCACCACAGCCCTTCTATAAGTCTTTGTCACCTATCTGTGTCCAGGATTGTCTGGCTATAGCAAAGACTCAGAGTCAGACTCCAAGGGATGCTAGGGAGGCAGGTCAAAAAGTAATACTAAAGTGTCCTGGCTGCTGCAGGAGAAAGGGAAAATATGAGAATAATTAAATAAATATATCCCTGTTTCAGTTTACAGTTTCAGTTAGTCCCTTCGACTTCACATTTCACAGTAATTCCAGCATGTTCTTCCACAGGATTGCTCTTCAACCTGCCATTCCTTGGCCCATATACACGTACTTCATGATCCCTGACAAGGTGCAGCTCTTTGCACATGCTCTCCCTGAATTTCAGACACAAATTTTTCAGGCAAATTAAGCATTTTGTTTTAGGCCATTCCTCAAGCGTGCCTGCAATCTCAGAAACATTAAAAATAAGAGTTTCTTTGCTACTCCTATCATCAAACTCAGGAAAGAAGTACTGAGCAGTGACTGTTGTAGGACTGAGCCCTGCCACTCCACACACTTTCCAGTTTGACAGAGAACTGTTGGTAGCTCCTCCCTGAGCACAAGAGATGTTGCAACTACCCTTTGGTACTTCAACTGACCTTCTCTGATTGGCTTATTGGGACACCACAACAGTGTCAAAAGCCTTATTAAAGTGAAAGCATATCAGATACCTGGCTGGTTAGAATGGCATCAGTTTAGCCGGCTCTGCCCTGGGGCACAAGGATGCACTCCTCTTGATGTCACTTCCACCCTCTGAGCTGACCCTGCAGCACAAAGATACCAGGACAGCAGTGCCTCAATGCAGCATTGTACCAGATAACATGGACAGGTTTGCCTGAGGCATGGCAGCTTGGTGAGCAAAGGGTGCCCTTGACATACAGGGAGAGCCACGAAACCTGTGAGGCAGATGCTGCAACGACATTTGTGAAACAGGGTCAACTGTCATAAGTTTGAGATTTCCAGAAAGATTCAAAGTGCTAAAAGTGCAAGTTCTCACTGTACACATTATTTCCTGGGAGAAAACTCTGCATTTCCACTAACACCAAAGTGGTCTTCTCAGTCCTCTGCCATCACATAGCAACTAGAGAGACATTTGCTGAAGACTTCTCTCTCCCTGCCTACCTGCCTATCTTTCCTTTTGGAGGACCCTGCCTTTGTCTGGCTTACATACCAAAGTCTGTTTACTTGGGAAGGAGAATGAGATTGGAGAGGAAATTCCTATGTATTACTGAGCTGTTAAGAGCATCAGCGAATATGTGCTGATAGTCTATTTTAACCTAATTTATTGTTGAACATACAATAACTGTCAGAATAAATCATTTGTAAAGGCCAACAAAACTCCCCTGTATCATAGAGAACAATGTTGCTGAAAAACACTGGCAGCCTTGTGCAATGCTGGCATTAATTTTAAGCCTCCCTCCCCAAAAATCCCAACGAAAAAGGAATCCACCCTTGCAAATGCATCTTCTTCTGAAGATGATTTTGGGTGTCAAAATCATCTGTGTCCCCTAGTTTACACAGGCTGTTTCTGATCTGCCAGTTATGAAGTGCAGAAGGATTTTCAAGGGTTTCAGCTGCTCTACCACCTCACTTTCTGCACAACCAATCTTCTCTGCACCAACATGTCTAGCTCTTGCAACAATCCCTAATACTGAGTAGCCCCTTGATCTGGGCTATGCTCCAGGCAACCTCTCACAGGGGAAGCATCAGTGCCTGTAAAGTACAGGTGGGCATTGATCCCGTTTCCCACACACCGAGCTGCCACCAGAGTAGTGCCCATTCCCTGGGGCTTGCTGTCTGATTCTCCAGTCCTGCCAACACTTGGACAGTTCCACAGCCTTGCCCAGGCAAACCAGTGGCAGGGCACTGGGCACAGGAAACCAGGGCAGAGACAAGGAACAAGGGAGCCACAACAGCCAGAGTGAAGGAGGAATGCTTGGACTGAAGTCAAGCAAATCAGATGATGAAAAACTTTTTCTAAGGAGGAGAAAAATCTCCCTAATCTTTCATTTTCTGGGTTTTTTGGTTTGTGTTATTTTTTTTCTCTTGTTTTTAATCTTGTGTGTTTTCAATTTCAATCTCTCTTTCGCTCCTTCTCTCCTTTTTCTGAACATATATATATTTGCATTAGTGCCACAAGAAGCAGTAGAGATCTCTAGCAGAGTAAACTGTTCAGCACAGCAATCTGATAGCTGAGGACATCAGCAGATGGGAAATGCCACTGCTTTGAATATTCTAGCCCTAGTTCTCAAAATCTGGGCCACAGTTTTAAAAAGGCAGCATACATTCAAAATTGGAATATTGCTCTATCAGTAAGAATTCTTACCTCTTATCCTGGTGCAATTTGAGACAACAGCATTTTTGCCCACAGCTTAATGGTGGGATGTTTTATACTAATGATTGAATTGTAAGCACAAAATTGATGACCAGGCAGGCACCGATCAGGGGGTATAAAAACTGTAAAAAATGCAGAGTAAAGCTTGCGCCCAAGTGAGAGCTTCTGCCTCCCCTACTTCTGGAAATATATCAGTGAATAATATAATTTCATTACTGGGTAAAGGCAACAGGGCCCTCTGATACAACACCCCCATAAAGCCAGAACTGAACATCTCATGATGCAAAATAACAAATCCTGCACTGGGATGCCAAGATCAGCACCTGCAAAGGGATGTCTGCACACCTTAGTGCTACTGTTGGTCTCCAAAGGCAGCAGTAGCCAAAGGAGCCAGGCTGTGTGCATGGCAGTGTGAAAACATATGAAAAAGTGTTCTGGTTGCCCCAAATGCTTCTAAGGCCAGGCACCTAGCATCTTACACTGGAGGAGACTACAATCAATATAAAGCGTGATTCATAGTGCACTTTTATTTCCTTCCATTTCCTAACCACTTATCTGACTGCCCTTCGGCCAATATTCAATTAGGGCTTAATTAGTTGTTAGTGGTAACTACGTTGGGATATCAAAAAAAAAAAAAAAGAAAATAGCTCATTTACTGCTGTGCTTTCCAATAGAGCAGCAGGATGAGGGCCATGGATGGCCAGCTCTCACCTTGTCCCTTCTGCTGACTCCTCAGATCTAATCACACCACCCAGAGCTGTCCAGCTCTCCCAGTTCCCCAAATGGTCTTCTCTGTAGAAGCTTGCAAACCAGAGAGAAGATTATAAATCCCCATTGCCTTGGATTACTGAGATCCCCACTGCAGTCCTACAGCACAAGCGGAGCCACAAAAAGAGACCAAACCAGGCAGCAACTTGAGCCCAAGTACATGGCAGCTTCCCATCAGATGAGGATGCTCCTAATCCTCCTATTCCCATATCACCTGCTCAAACTCTCTCTTCTCCCATCCTCTACTCCCCAGTTTGACAGTGCAAGTAAACCCTGCAGCCACACCAGTTTATTAAGCTCCTTTCCAGTGAAATAAATCCGTTTTCTTCAGCTGTGGAACAAACCCTGTCTGTGTCAGGTGGTGCCCTAATACACATGTAACAGATACAGTGCTTCTTTATGCATTTTTCCACATTTGTATTTCTAAAACAGCCAGGCCACCTGCAACACCTACCATTTTATCAGACACAGCGAAAAGATGTCTTACAGACACATGCTATTTTCTCTTCTGAGGACTTTGCTTTTGTTCCTTCTTGTTCTGTTGCTTTTCTTTGATTAAATAAATGCATCCAGAATAGAAGTGCAGGTCTGCTCTTTGTGCTTGAACACAAACAGCAATGTTGCCATGGATTTTTTTAAACTCCAAATGAAAATAAACAAACATATCTTGGCACTGTTTGGAATAGAAGCTAGTGAATAATTCACAATGAATAATTGATTTGTTGAATTTAGATTGGTGGGGGTTTGGTTTTTTTGTTTTGTTTTTTTTTTCTTTGTTCTCCTGGTGGAATGCGCCCTACCAGATGGTGAGTTCAATAAATGTATTTGTTTTTCCAATTTATTTGATGGATTCCCCCTCACCCAGTCTCCCTCCCCCTCTAAGGTAAAGTCTGAAATTCCAGATGGTTTGACTAGTGGCCAGATAAGTCACAATGTATTGTTTCAGCCGCCTCTTTAGAAAGGTAGCAAGAATGATAACAGGAGGGGGAAAATGTGTACAGGAAACAGGAATAAAAGGAGGGGGGGATGTTTGTGTCAAAGAGAAGACAAATAAGAGGAGGTGTGATAAAGTCTATGAAATAATTAATATTACAGAGAATGGAGGTGAAGAACTAGTTTTCTTTCTTTATAATGCAAGAAAAAATGAGCAGTTAATGAAGCTGAAAGGTGGTGATTACAAATTTACTAGCGGTTTTTTTTTTTTAGCAGAACACTGAACTTCGGCAAGAGAACTCACTGGCAAATTACATTAAAGCCAAGAGTTTAGCAAAGTGGAGCAAAGAATTGCATATTTATCTGGAGAACCAAAACATCAAAATATAAACTTCCACTGCTGATGACATGGACTGTATTACCTTATGCTTTAGGGAATAAGCTAATCATTATTATTGATAAATATGTTATGGATAAATAATTATCCACCAATTACAGTGATTCCCTTACTTTTCAGTTGAAAATCTGATGCTGATTGTTCTGATAAGTCAAATCAGGGCTCAGGGGACTTCAAGACTGATTCTCTTTGACAATTTCTAAAGTTGGCCAAATGAACAAATCCTTCTACGTTGAATATTCTCCATGGAATTTCTACAATTCAGTTTCTATGAATATTTCCACAATGCTGAACTTTTTCTTCTTCTTTTTCTTTTTTTTTTTTTTTTTTTGCCATACAATTAAATTGGCCAAATATGTGCAGAGAGGGGATGTTAAAGTGAAACGAAGTGCAGCCAAAGCACAGACACTGACAAATTTGATCTGATGTTCATAAAAATACAGTTTGCCTTATTTAACAGCAAGTCCTACATGCTGGGAGAAAACAGTCAGCATTTTGCACAGGGTGAAATCTCACTAATTACATTGATATTCATAGTAGAAGGGTATTCTTTGACTTCCGAAAGCACTCCTTTGGGGGAATAAAACTTAATTTTGCAAATGTTTATACAGGAGAGTCTGTGGTGCACACCTCAAACCTGCAGGAAGACATAAGCACCTGATGATCTCAAAGTAAGAGTTGTTTAGGAGCAGTAAGTTAAAAAAAAGGCAATATGCTAACTGCAAAAAAACCCAAAACCACAACAAAGCAGCAGTAGCAGAGAAAGGTACGTAATAGTTTAAAGGTGTGTTTGTTCACTTTGGGGCCTGAATCTGATCCATCTGAAGTTCATGGATACTTCCCTTCTACTATGAATGAACAGAGCATCATGTCTGAATGATTCCCAACAGAAAATCCTATCCCATCATCTACCAAAAGTATCTCAAGTATCATGCTGGAATTTGACTTAAGTATGCAAAGAAGCATTTGAAGTGAACCATATTATTCA
>VZTT01008558.1:145280-157025 GCA_013400855.1 Buphagus erythrorhynchus | reverse complement strand
CAATTGAAGTGAACCATATTGCTCATCTCCACGAGCTCACAAATCACTGTTTTCAATGAGCTGGTATCAAGGCCTCCATAAACCTCTGCTGTCCTTCTGCTCTGCTTCTGCTGACTCAAGCTTCTCTACCTATTCTCCTATGGGAGCTCTGTTCACTCATATTTTTTATATTTCATTCATATTAGAACACAGAAATACAGGTTTATAAAATATATGTNAGGCATATTGTTATATAGGCTCTATCAATCCCACCAAACACTGTTTACTCCAAACCCAACTCCTCGATTGCCTGTAAACAAGCTTGATGTCTTCCTCCCTGAGGTCCTGCAGCATTCTGCCACTGCTGTCTTGCTTTCATCCTCATTTCCTACTCCAGTTTGTAACAACTAACACCGCAGACCTGGCTGTGTGTGAGGGCACAAAAGATGGGACTGATTTAGTGGAGATTTATTCCCTGCTGTTTTATGTGCCTTCAAGTCACACTTTAAGTGCCTCTCACAATGAGATCCTCACAATCCCAAACCTGTGCTGTTCCAGGGTTCTGGTTATCTCCACTCTAGGGGCACTGCATCCAGGCATCTCCACACTAAAACTCAGGGGCTGCTTCCTATTGTGCTGAGCCACTCTGTGCGCCTTCTCTTCCAGAACCTGGAGACCTCTGGAAATGCACTACAGCTCCCTGCCTGTCAGAATTCGTCCCAAAGAAAAGGGTTAGAGCAAAGAAGGATGTGCACACAGCTTTCCCCCTCCTGGAAAGCTCACTGAGGACCCTGCCTAGGGCACACAGCAGAAACCAGCCCTCCTAAGCACAAGACCTGCTTTTGAGCAGATGAGCCTTAGACAATCTGTGTTAAACTTTCTCCTTGGAGACATCTGAGCCCCAGCAAATGCCTGGCTCACAGATGACATGAGTTTTCTTGGCTCAGTCATCTGGAAGGGTGCTGCTACAGGGCAGAATTAGGGAGCACAGCCAGAGACACGTGTCTTGAGTTTGGAAATAAGAGACTGCTCCTTCTAGCTCCAGACAGGCCAACAAGGTCCAGGCATCAAGGCCCTCGTTTTCCCAGCTCCTTCAAGCTGACACCACTCTCATGAGCTGGCAGACTACATTGCTCAGTTCCCACAAAAGTTTTACATGTCAACTCCTAAGAAAAAGCTGCTTGTGTGTTCTGCTGTCACCCCCCAGGTCCCCAAAGCACTTTGGCTGCCTTGGACAAAAATTAAATAAATAAGAGATGCATAGAAGAGAAGCCCTTCAAAGACAGGCATGTGAGCAGCTGAGTTGTCAGGGGACTCCCTGTGCTGCTGCCCTCCCTTGCTTCCCTCTCCACGCTCTTTTATTTCCCTCAGCCAGCAAGGATGGTGTAGCGGGACTGGAAGAAAACTGGCAAGGTCATGCTGTTTGATTTCGGTGCCAGTTCCAATTACATCCTAGCTTTTATAACCAAATCAAAAAACCAAAAAGGGTAAGAAAAAAATAATAAAGGGTGGGAGAGAGACAGGTGAGGCAGCAGCATCCAGCTGCAGGCTGGGAAATGACATTTCAATTTGGCCATTGATCCTCTTTCCTGTGCCCCGTTTTTTTTTTTTCCTTTTCTCATTTTACCCTGTAAATTAATTAGCCTGCTTATCATGTGGAAAGACTGCAAACAGGGCAGCCCAGATATGGCCTGAGCTGGAAAAAAAACTTCTTTCTGCTTGGATATGGGCACCAAAGATGTGGCCACAAAGCATCGACAGCCAGGTGGAAGAAATGTCTTCATGTGCCGAATTCTTAGATTTCAGGTTGTCACGGGGAGATCACACATGCATTTTCCAGAGCACCTATGCACATGAAAAGTAAGTAGCTACCCTTCTTCATCAGCTTAGACTTTTGTCCAAGCTTAGGAAATAAGGACTATAAAGGCATTCAGCTAAATGAAAAGCTGAATTCAAAGGTGCTGGAATACCTTTTTTCTGCATTTTTCCCCCTCTCCACATGTTACATTATTAGACTTTGGGACTGGAAGCTAAAGGAAATAATTGAAAGACTCTCACATTATTCCAGAAGGGGCAGAAATGAGACACATCACAACATCCAGAATTGTGACAATATCTGGCAGCATGTCTTTGAAGATACATTAAAGCTCCAGAAAGTAAATTAGCTCCTCACTCTCATTGCTAGGGATGAGATTTACGATTGGATCAGATTACCCAAATGTGCCACCTTCCTCCTTTTCCCTGATGTATCTCCTCCCAGCCATCATGACAGCTGGGTTTCTGAATCAAATGAGTATCATATCCAACCCAAACCTCCACATCAGACCTCCCAGCCTATGTACCACCAGCTGCAACATGGAAGAAGTGAAGTGCCTTGAAGTCTTTTCAAGATCTTCTCAGTTTCTGGCAATGTCTGCCATGATAGTCCTAGGTATGATTAAAAAATGCAGGTACTGCAGTGAAGAGGAAGCTGCATAGTCCAGCTTGAATCTTTGATTCAGGCCTGTGCACTCAGCTCCTCCAGAGCTGAGGATGACTGCAAAATTGAGAACTCTGAGGATTTCCTACCATTTGTCTGCAGCCCAGGAAATTTCATGATGACAGGCTTCTTCTCAGGGCTTTCTCAAATTTTAATTATCACAAGCAATGGGTGTTTTCCAAAGTCTCTCAGAGACTACTGCCCTACCATCACCCTGCTAAGCACCACAGGATCTCTGCAGTAGTGATGTACCTCTAGCACATTGGACACTAATTCTCTCCTCTCACACCCTAATGAAAGAGAACATCCTCAAATGAGACACCTGGGGAGTTAGACAAAATAAGTAATGTGATTTAAAAGCAAAACAAGGGGCTAAGAACAGAGTGGGTGCAACTGAATACAACTCTGCTGAAATCTAGACAGTTTTTTTAGGCATACATTCAGCTCCATACATTTTCAGGTATTCAGTATTCAAGCACTCTTCTCCCAATTTTCTCTTCTTTTTATCCATCCATATCTATGCAAATCTTATTTCTTCAATCCAGCTCACCACAATAAGTATCTCTCTCACACACATAAAGCCTAAATTTTATCAAGCATTTTATTTACTTCTGTCCTGGAGAGGAGAAAAAATGGAGAGATATAGAAAAAGAGAGAGGAGATTACAACTGCCTCTTTTTTCATAATTGGCAGGTACTAAGACATTTTCATTATTGGCACAAACAAACAAACAAACAAACAAAAAACCCATGGCAAATCAACCCAGCAGCAACAGCAGCAGCTCCAGGTGTGGACTCCAAATGACAACACTAGCTACAGGCAGTGGTGCCTCTGGATGCAGCTGACAAAATGCAGCCTGCAGACTCAGCAGAAATGGAGGCAGAAACCATCATTATCAACTCAGATCCTAACAGGGGGCCAGGCCCTCACTGTGCTGTGCTGGGTATGCACGTTAAGTTAAAAAAACAGACCCCAAAGAACTCATCCACTGAGTGCAAGGATGGACAAAACTGGCACGGAGAGGAGGAGGGAAGGAGGACAGGCAGAGTGCCTGCCAGCTGTCTCACTGTGCTTCAGTGTTTGCTCTGCTGGGAAGCAGGAGAGGGGCAGGTTGGTATAAAGGACTGTGAAGGAACTGTATTGTGGCCTGAGGAAGAAGTACAGACAGCAAAAAACCTCAATTGCATTTGAAATAGTCCCCACACACTTTCTAATTCTGTATTCACAGCGTGGCTGGACACTGCATCTCTCCTGCTGGTCATAGCCAGGCAGTGGCTATGTGAACCCCCTCTGTTTCCTCACACAGCCTTTGTACTGCAGCGATGGATGGCATGTTATTTACCCTTCTGCACCCCACACAGTCAAAAGCTGAGCATTGGGACTGCTAGCTTACTGGGACCAGTAGTGTGGTGCCCATCCTTGCAGCTACTCAGCTCTCCTATAGGTACACTTTTTTTCCCCCAAAAGCACAATACAAACCTGCTTCCTTCATTCTTCATTAAACACTGTCTGGTGTTGCCCAAGACAAGCAGTGTGTAAAAAGTCTCCAGTGGAAATGATGCCACCAGCGAGCTCAAGTTACAAATTCCCATTGGGAAGCTCAGCAACTGGTGGACTCGTGTGGCCAGTACACCAGGGCTCACTCCCAAAACTGCAGTTGTCCCTACCTACTGCAGAAGAGATCCTTTGTGCTCCTAGCCCTAGCAGAAGTGCCACTACTGCACTGTACAGCCAGGTTTGTTACCCAGATACTCATCCCGTAGGATGCCGCCGAGACGTGCTCAGGAAGGGTTATTATCAGCGTGCTGTAGCCATAGGAAAGCAAGGTGGGAGCCATTCCTTTCTCACATTGCATCCCAGTTACTCCCCCCAGATCTTGCCACCCCACGCAGTCATTCCATTTTCCAGGAGTGCAAGGCAGATGATGGTGTTTGCAGTCTCAGCTTGGGCTACAAGCCTCTTTGATCTGCTGTTCATAAGACTGATATAAAAGGCAGTCTCTCTCCTCTTTCTTGCAACTGAAGTTTTGTATCCAACACTGGAGCCATCCAGTGCTTTGAGAAAATAAGATGTGCTCCAAAGCTACCCCAAAGAAAGATGGCAATAGTAAGCAATTCTCAATAAAACTGAAAGTTAACACTTCTTTATCTTTGACATGTTCAAAAAACAATACATATTAAATATTTTTCCCCTAAAACCTCTCACCAGAGATGTGAAATCCTTCTGAAAGACATTTTCAGACCAAAAGAGGTTGTTTAACATAAAAAGATGTCTCTCTCCACCACTGCACATACACACCATTTTACTGTGAACCTTTGTGTTTAATGCTAAAATGTATAGTTTGCTAAAGGTCAAAGAAAAGTGACAAAAAACCTCCAATTAAATGAATATTCAAAATAAGGAGATGAATATTTAGACATACATTTGCTCAGAATGTACCTCTCATTGTGTGAACATGATCCCACATCTGAGTCCTGCTACATCTTTCAAAGACAAGGACAGAAAAACCAGAAGATAAATGTTTTTCCTCTTCTTGCACCACAACAGTAATGAATTAAAGGATGTTCCTGGCCTAAGACACCTGATCTCACTGAGGCCCTTTCAACGTTCCTTCTTGTCTCAGAGGACTCACTTGCAGGACTGTTGAGCATTCAGAAGAGATCAATAGGGGGTGTCTGATCTGATGACTCACTGGACTTTGTTCTTTGTGTTTCAATCCTCCAGTTTTTCAACTCCTTCCTTCTCCTTCTCAGCTTTCTGAGGAGAGGTAACAAAACTGGAGGAACTGTACTTCCCTCTAGAGCTGAATTGTGACACTTCTTCCCCAAATGATTTTCCCCTCCTTTGGATGTGGAAAGAAAGGAGATTATCACAGAATATATGCTGAATAGGAAGGGACTCACAAGGATCCTAAGAGTCCAACTCTGCCCTGCACAGGACCACCCCCAAGAATCACACCATGTGCCTGAGAGCATTGTCCAAACACTTCTTGAACTCTGTCAGACTTGCGGCTGTGAACACTTCCCTGGGAATCTTGTTCCAGTTCATTTTCTTATGTCCTACCACTGGTCACCTCAGAGGAGAGATCAGTGTCTGCGCCTCCTTTTCCCATCACAAGGATGTTGTAGACTGCAGTGAGGTCTCCCCTAGTCTCCTCTTCTCTTCCAGGTGCTTTCCAGTACCTCCCAAAGTAATTTTCTCCATAACTTTATCAGATACTGAAGTGAGACTAACAGGTCTGCAGTTACCAGGATCCTTCCCTATTTTTGAAAATAGGGACAATATTCGCCACCTTCCAGCCAGTCAGGACCTCTCTGGATTCTCAATTCTGCTCAAAAATCATTGAGAGAGGCTTTGTGATGACATCAGGAGCTTTTTGAGGATTCTTGGATGAATTCCATCAAGGCCCATAGATCTGCAGAGATTCAGCTAGAGTAGCTGATCCTGCATGACTCCCTCACACTTACTTGGATCCCTTGGATTCTTACTTGGATCCCTGTTGATCCTTTTGGTGTCACTCAACCTGCAGACATGGAGTTTTAAGAGGATCTACATTATCCAACATAATGATGAAGCCATTTCCAAACTTTATACTCATTTCTTCACATGTGAGTACTGCCAACTTACACCCCTTAATGCAAATGAAGAATGTAGGGACAAGAGTTGTACAGGTGTCTCAGCTACATCTCTGAATGTGATAGAAGCAGCACAGACCAGAGACTATAATATTACTGTATGGTTCACAGAATTGTTAAAAACCTTCTGCTGTTTATATGAACTTAAAAATCTTTTTAGCTTTCTCTCAGATCAGCGATAAGAGACCTACCTAACTACACTGACAAACATCAACAAGACTCTTCAGCCCTTCCATTTTTACAATAAAAGAGAGTTCCTCTCTTTCTTCTTTCTTCTTAATTAAATTTTTGTCTTCTCTTATTACACTGGGCTGTTGCTTTGTGTCTAAAGCAGTTCTGTTCTGGACCACAGAAACAACAAAAGAATATGTACTCCATGCCCATGCAAGGCCTCTGAACTGTCAGAGCTCTGCTAATAAAAGGTAAAAACAAAAAAATGTACCAAGATCTGTCTGCTTCTACTTCAGACTTCAACAGAGTCCAGATCATTATAAATGGGGTGGAGAAGGAAAAACAGTACAGAGCCTAGCAGTAGATTATCTGTCTACTGGAGACCTCAAAGCACTTTCTAATACTAATGAATGAGTCTTTCTAGCTCCTCCTGAGATGAATCAGCATTGTTATTGCTCCAGAAGGGGTGAGGAAACTGAGGCATTTGAGAGGGATGCAATCCGTGCACAGCCTGACCATGGTACAGTGCAGAGCCTGAGCCAATGGCCTGTCCTGAGCCATAGGCCATCCCTTTCTCCTAAAATGGACTTTTTGAAACCAGAAAAAATTTACTTCCAACTAAAGCAGGCCAGCACCACACACGGGCTGTGAAGCAATCTACTGAGCCAATTAACCTCTGTGCATGATCAGAGCCTCCAGGAAACAGGTGCATGCAGTAGAGCACTGAAGGGAAGAAAAACACAATCCTGCACAAAAGTCTTGAGTGGTCCAGCTTGTGCAGGCGCACTTGCAGGTGCACATGCACTTGCAGGTGCATGGCTAAATTTTCTCTCAGTCCATTGCTCATTGAATGGAAACCACATAAAACTTACTACTTCATCTCTGGAATAATGAAAGCATTCCCTTCCACAGCCTGTTACTTCAGGGATAACAAGAGTTATTAGGGCCAAGGAAATGTGAGGGATCTTTTGAGGACAAATATTAATGAAAGGGTGACAAAGTTTGTTTTACAGCTTTTGGAGTACACTCTGTGCTAAGAATAAAAAAATTACCCCTTCAAATGGTTGATTTGACCCTTTTCAGAGGCATGATTCTAAGAAAAAAAAAAAAAAAAAAGGAGAAAAAAAGGCCACAAAATATACACATCAAATGGTCTACAGCAGTAGTCCAGCACATTAAACATTTGTTCTGCCACTGGACAAAGTGTAAATCTCATTTTTCTTTAAAAAAAAAGAAAAAAAAAAGAGGATGAAAATCTCCTAAATGATTCAATATTTATGCAGACTCTCTGTACTGCAGACTTGAAAAAGATGCTGCAGCATGATGGACTTTGGATACTTTATCTTGCTGCAGCAACTGAAGAAGAGCAGTTTTAACACTGAACATAATAGTCAGGCATGTGTTTGTCTGGTGGTTATCCACAGCCAGCATCAGGGTGCTGGGGAATGTGTTCTAGGCAGTTTTGCATATGTGCAGGTTTCATTCCTAATGGGCTGTACTCCATGGATGCATATGTCCCAGGCTGTGCCTGGGTGTAATCCACTCATGCGGGCCCAGCGGGGGAGCCAGAGCCGTGTGCGTGCTCGTGGCTGTGAGCATGCACGTTCTGTGTGTGCACATGTGTACACGCGTGTGCACATGTGCTGAGCGCTGAGGTTCTGGTTCTCCCTGCGTATGGAAGACCACTGCAAGCACCTTGATTCTGCAGGGTTTGCCAAGGTGTGCTGTCATTTTTTCTCAGCTTATCGCGGTGATAACCACCAAGACACACCTTCCAGTCCTGCCCACACTAAAGGATTCACCCTTTCTTCTGCCAGAAAGCTGCCATTTTATGCAACAGTGTCTCCTGTACCAGACAAAGATTGCCCCTACCCTGCACACACCAAGTCCAAATGCTCCTCAAACAACACCAACCCAGACTTAACCTCAGTTAAGTCCCTCCTCAGGCCCAGTTCCAGAAACAAACACTTTCCTGGGCATGTCCATAGACAGCGGCCTCTGTTCTTCATGCCCTCAGGCACTTGGTACAGTGTTCCAGTGCTGCCTGGGGGAGACAGTACTGATCAAGGGACCACAAGGTGAATAATCAACTGAAGAGTCTGCCCTGGGTCACGCTGAACAAAGATTTTATTAGCAAGAAACTCGCACAAGCTGTTGCTAGATGGCTCTGCTTCATGGAAGGACTTGACATTTCCCATATTCCCACACGGACCATCTCCCTACCACACCTTAAGGAGAGCCACAGACTCCCTTTGTCATGACTAGAAAGATGAAGCTCCTGCCAAAGGAAGCAGCTAGGAAACCTCGCTCAGATTATCAGCTCTGGCAGAACAGTGGTACAAGCAACCTAAGTTTTGATATGGTAGTATGAGATATAGCCTTGAGGCAGGCAAAATATTCAAACTGAAATATAAAACACAAAAAACTAGTTTCTGATGTACAACTCTTGCCTTTTTTTTTTTTTTCTTTCTTTTGTACTCCTTCCACTACTCCAAATCAGGTTATGACTCTTAAGTATTGCAGCAGTTGTTGAACTGAGCTGGGATCAGAGGAAATACCTCCCACTTCCAGTCATCCAGTAAATCCTACCAAGCCCATCTTCTATATCAGAACAAAGAGCAAAGGTCAGCATTCAGTACAGGAAAAAAGGTGTGCTCTCCTATGCAAGAAAAACAGTCTCTTGTAACATATTCTGTTTAGTTTATATGGCAAGGCTGAGAGGGAATGGAGGCTGCAGAAGTGGCTTCTGTGAGAAGACAGCAGAATCTGCTCCCATGTTGGACTGAGCCTGGTTTAGCTGGCTCTAAAATAGCATTCCAAACCTGTCACAGTCCAAAGCTGAGTCAACCAGTGATGTAGGTAGTGCCTCTGCGATAACATAATTAAGAAAGAGTGAAAAATAACTGTTCAGCATCTGCAAGGGAGGAAATAATATAAGAAAAGAAGCCCTGCACACACGAAGGTCAGTGAAGAGGGAGGGGAGAAGGTGCTCCAAATGCAGAAGCCGATTCCTCTGCAGCCTCAGGAGGACCCACAATGCAGGAGGTAGATGTGCCTTGGAGGAAGCTGCAGCCCTTGAAAAGCCCCTGCTGGAGCAGGCTCCTAACAGGAGCTGTGGCCATGGAGTGGAGCCTATACAGGAATAAGTTTCCATCCAAAGCTACAGTCCATGGGGCAGTCTATTCCTGAAAATTGTGCCCCATGTGAAGAGCCCACACTGAAGCAGTTCCTGAAGAACTGTCTCGTGTGGGAGGGACTGGATGCTGCAGCAAGAGAAGGGCACATAGAGGAAGGAGCATCAGAGACAAAGTATTATGGACAGACTGCAACACATACTCCCTGTTCCCCATCTAGCACGTGGGGGAGGAAGAAGAGCAGGCAATGAAGCTGAGAAGAAGGGAGGGGTGGGGAAGATGTTTTTAGTTTCATTCTAATTTCCCATTATCCTATTCTGTTAATAACTGGCAACAAATTAAATTAATTTTCTCAAGTCTAGTCTGTTGTGCCAGTGAACTACTGTGCCAGTAGCTGTTAAGTTAACTTCCCTTGCCCTGCTGAGGAGGAGTGATAGAGCACCTTTGTGGGCATGCAGCAGCCAGCCATGGTCAGCCCATCCCCATACCCAAATAAATAATGCCAAGGGAAAAAACAGAGAGAAGCATCTTTAAGCAACTGATAATACTGCTGCAGGCACACAGAAGCATTCCAGCTGTGTGTAGCTGCTCTGGCCAGTCCTGAGGGCATGGGTTTAGAAAGGAAAAAGAACCAGTTTTCACGAAGATGAACATAATTGTTCCTGGGGACTTCAGACAGAGGAGGAGGTAGACTGCACTTCTGAAAAATTGATTTCTCACTCCTTGGACAAATGAATAATGCTTTAACCAACAATAGTTCACTTAATAATTTGTGCTTCAACCAAAGGCTGGGATGCAAGAAGACACTTTCTTTTGCCTCGGACACAGAGTGAGGCAGTGGCTGGCACTCCCTTTCCAGAGGCATTCCCAAGCCTCAAGTGTCACCAGCAAAAAGAGTGACCTGATTTCTTGGCAGTACAAACTGCCACAGGCTCATAAGCCACTTCCTTCCCTAGGATGTGGTGCCATGGACAGCTCTGCTCATGCTGCCTGCCGGCGTCTGCTGTCATCCCCACTCCTCCATAAGGCCCCCTCCTCCCTCTGCTACTCATTCCTTTGCTCAACGAGGCTGGCATTTAAGAAACACTTATTCCAATCCATTTCTACCCTTGTACAGCAATTGGGTGTCATTTAGTTTGATTTAGCCAATTTAGTCCTATGAATTAATTGGTTAATAAGCCATCTGTATGCATCAGGTGACAGAGTCGCGCTCTCGCACACAGACACAGACAAGCTACTCACTTGTCCTTGTTTAATAACAGGCTGTAGGGAGTAGGAGCGGGAGAGGTGTGAGGGGTAATGTCATTCCCATGGCAAAGTGCCAACTGAGGAACGTGGCCATCACTGCACCGACCTTGACCTCTGAGCAGGGGAACTGCCTGTTTAGGGTAATTCAAAAATAACCTAAACTGTAGCCAGAGAGGAGTGCCAGCTACAGAACAGCCACAAGAACCACGGGTATGCTTCGCATTGCAGGCTGGGGTTTTTTAAAAGAGCCAGGAAAAGAGGTTGAGTTTGCTCCTACTAGACAGCAAGAAATTCTCAGCTGCATTCCCAAACAGCTGAACTTTGTATGTGTGTAGGAGGGGGAGAGGGGTGGGAAGTAGGGGAATAGGAGAGGAGTGAGGTCTAAAGCATTTGATTTACGTACAATCTCTAATTACAAGAAAAATGTCTCATCTATTTTGATTTCTTTTTAAATGCCAGGAAAAAAGCACCCCTTGCAGGCCCCAACCATTTCAACATTATATACAACCCCCCAAGCTATTCAATAAACAACAATACAGCAAACCAAAATCAAATCCAGCAACATATCCCAACCCACACAACAGAAAAACATCAACTGTTCAGACAGAAAAACAACACTCCCTCCCCTAGCTGCCCATCCATCTCAGGCAGCCCTGAGTGCCCCAGAAAGCAGACAAGTTTCTCTGTAAACCCTGAAGACTGACAGAGGATTTTCAGACTGAGGGGGGAACTGAATTACAGGACTATAGGACCCTTGGGGAAAAGCCTTGCCAGTAGCTCTCTCTCTTCTATGCCCTGAGAACTAGCCTCCATCTCAGCCACTGCGCTTGCACCAACATCCTCTGCAGAGGGGGTCCCTTGCTGGTGTGGGAAGCTCCTCAGTGATTTGGTACAGTAAATGCCAGCACCTGGGCCAGAACCTACAAACCCCAAGCCAAATGGCAGCACTTTGGTTTGACATGCTGGGCAACACGCTCCCATTAAAGTATTGTATCACAAGCTTGTGTACTGAGTGATTTGCAGTTGAAGGTGCAGACTGCTGTAGGATGCATGGTCCAGCTGTCCTAGAATAAACAATGGGCAGCAGAAAGAGGCCGTG
>VZTT01008558.1:74717-118549 GCA_013400855.1 Buphagus erythrorhynchus | reverse complement strand
AAAGAAAAAAGAGAAAAGAAAAAAGAAAAGAAAAGGCAATACAGCAAAGGGGAGGAACCCTGCTACAGGCATGGGGGTGGACTAGTAAGAAGGCAGTGTCAAGTTTGCCAGACAGCATTACTGAGGACACCCTGTTATTACAAGGTCAGTCTCAAAGCTCACCCTTGCTGCTCTGAGCCATAGTGGGCCTTTGGCTGAGAAGGGGATTGAGGACCCAATTTCAGAACTTGTTGGAGAGGTTGGCCTAAACACTTGTGATAACCTGGGTCACGGACTGACAGGGGCTCTCTACAGAGAGTCTGGCCAGCCCACAAGGGTGTCTGGGCATCAAACATAGCTGGGTGGGCAGCACAGCACCAGGGAAAGCAGGAGGGCAGAAACCATCAGAGAGCTAAGGCTACTGAAATGTTGGTAGGCAAAGCCAGCACTGCAGGACAGCAAGCCAAGGGGAAGCACAGATACAGCCCAGCCACTGGCTGTGCCACGAGAGCATTGGTGCCATGAGCAATAGAGCATGGCAAGACCTCCAGGAACAGTAGCCAGCACCTAACTAAAAGTCCACCCACTGGCACAAAGCTGGGAGAGCTGGGCAGAAGCCCAGGAAGCAGAGACGAACCATGCTCTTGGGTGAGCCAGGTGATGAAGGGGAAAAGGCAGATGCTTCATGCAACCTACGCTTTCCAGACCTTTTATACTCAGCCATCCTCCACCCAGCCACAGGAGCTAGCACTCCAGCAGAAGAATTTCCCCAGGCAGAAAACAGAGGATAGTAGGATAAAGCAGCGAGAGCATGCTGTTTGTGCTGAGCACTGGTACAGATCTGCTGGAGCACTGGGAGGTTTGATAAAGGAAATGGAGAATACACAGTGGGACCAAGAAGCCATTGTGCCCAATCCCATGTGAAGACAGACCAAAACTGCAGACCTTGCTGCAGATGTTACACAAGGTACAAGCAAGGGACAGTCACTGAACCCCAGAGAGGAAGGAAAATAATCTTTAGGCTGAAACAAGGCTGCTGACACTCTGGAGTAGAAACAAAACCACCACTCCCTTTTCTGCAGCAATCATCAGGCTTGTATATAGTATTTGTGTGTTGCTATTTTTCTCCATCCACATTTTCCAGTTACCAAGAAACTCAGTTCGGGAAGCTGTTGCACAGATCTGTGCTTCTTCTTACCCTGTTTCTGCCATGGATCAGTTCAGAAATGAGTTTTACCCCTGTGACCTCCAAGAAGCCTCCACGCTAAAAGAGTACTGCTGAGCACCTGTCACTACAGGAAAACCAGCATTGAACCACTGATGAAGAGCTCGACTGTGCCTCGTTTAGATAATACCTTAACTGGCTTTGGTGAAAGCATTGCAGGAGTGCAGTGAGCAGCCTCCATCCCTAGTGTAGAAATACAACTGCCACTCTTGTGAAGCTACAGCTAAATGGGAATTGAGCTGTTCCCTTCTACCGCACTGTCAAATGTAATTTACTCCCTAGCATTGTGTGATCAAGCAAAGGACGGGCAATAACATACATAGCAGCTAATCCCAGAGAATGGCAACTTCACCTCTTCAGCTTTTAACTGAGTCTGACTGCAACTTCAGACATGTATCCATACCTCTGCTGCGATGTTCCCATCCCCAGCACTCATGGTGCAGAGGCAAAGATGGCAGCAAAGGTCTTTGGTTGAAACTGGGGAAATCAGCACGACAGTAAAGACAAAATCCCAAGACTTTGCTCTGGAAGAGTAAAAGCTGTTTGGAGCATCATGTAAATTCATGGCAAGAAGAAAAAAAGGTGAATTTTATACATTTCTGTTACTGCTTGTACATCTTTGCAATAATGTTTATTGACATGTTTGAATGGAGCACAAGCTATATTTCAGTTCAACTGCCTGTGAAAATGGGACATTTGTCAAGAAACAAACCTTACAAGAACTTAGCAGCTCTTCTCTTCCCTGTTATTAGTTGGGAAATATTAGAAAAGGTCAGAAGCACCAGGGAAAAGGTATCTACCAAGATGCTCAGGGTGCCTTGGCTAGCAATCCCTGAGGTGCAGAGAGGCAAAGCTCAGCAGGTTAATGAGGAGCATCTTAACTTAGCATTGACACATATGCACAGACTAAAAATATGCATGCAAATCAATTACAGAATCCCTATGAGGCACAATAAAGTTAACCTTGCATGGCCAGAGAGATAGACTACAAACCTGTCTCACTGAAAGCACTTGGCATGGCTTTAGCCAAGGTATCCTGTAAGTCTTGGCCATGACTTCCCATGACACACAGAAATGCCCTTGCTCTGCCTTTCCACCAAGCCCTGTTCCAAGAGGTGAAGAGCCTCTTCTAACTCCTCTGAATATTAAAGACCCCTGAAGACACGCAGCACATTTAAAATTCATTAAATGCAAAAGACATTCCTTTCAGGAGCTACCATATCAGAACTGAATGCCCCAAATTTTGACAAGGCTTGGACTCGGCTCCAAGTCTGGTTTGCTACAGATGCAGAAACAACATCAAGTCTTTCCACACCAAAACTTTTGTATTTGAACCCTGTCCTGAGCTTTAAACAGCTGATGCTTCCAAATGTATCATGCTCCTTGATTCTGCTTCAGGCACACTTTGCCTCTCATCACCTTATTTGCACTAAAAACTCTTGGTATAGGGCTACTTCTGTTCCAAAAAATCATAACTACCACACGGTTCACGCACTTTAGTCCCCTTTCTGTAGCCACCACTCTCTTACCCTGTCCCAGCAGCAGCTCTGCCAGTACTGCTCATTCCTGAGTGAAAATTATTCCAGTCATACATCCTCTCCGCATGTGGCACTCGTTACTGGACAAACCAGACCTAGCCCTGTAGTCCCCTCCCTCCCCATCCTGCAATGTCACTTTTCATTAAGTTTCATAAACCATTCAAATGACAATTCTCTCTGCATTCATTGCTGCACCAGCCCAGGGAGTAGGAATGGCCTCTGGTTAACATTACATCACTGCTGTGGCTTTGTTTTTCTGCATGTTGATCAGAAATTACCTGGCTTAGAGAAAGTAATTTAGTGATAAATGATTGCTCGTTCAGAGGTAGCTAGTTTCAGCCATAGCTGCCAGGTATTAATCTATTTGTCAATCCTTTCAGATCTTCTGCACTGATGAGCAGCTCCCAATTCTGGAAAGTGAAGCCCCCTCTTTAGAGGGCAGGGAAGAGGGCAAAGAACTTATTCCACACCTTTTCAGCTACATTTGCAAGGTGCTCTCAAAGCAAGGAGGACCAACTGGGAGGGATTAGTGAGGGCCAAGGTTCCAGCTTTGACCTTAAGGGGCTTTTGAACAGACCTCAAAAGCAGGAAGAGCACAGATTTAAGTTTCAAAAGTACCTGGGAATGTCTGGATGAAACACTGAGTGGGAACATGCCAGCTCATATAAAAAATTCAAAATTCTTCTACTGTTACCAGCTTTCACTGAATTTTCAACAGGAGCATTTCCACAATGAAATTTTTGGACATAGAGGAGCTAAAAGAGTAGCTGGACTACTCACCTAGGATATGCAGCTCTCAAGATTCAGTTCCTCTTCTGCAACAGGAATTCAAAGTTCCGGCCCTCCTACCTTTTCTTAGCAGTGACACCTCTCTTTGGTACAATAACTCTTTATAAAAGAGTAGGAGCTTTACACCCCTTTTAGACCCACCAGCGATTTTCCCTAAGAGAGAGCAACCCAGAAAAATAACAGCTTTCCAACACTAGGACAAAGAATGTAACCTCTGGTTTCTTTGAGACATGGCATAAAATGAGTCAGTCACCCAAGCCTGCTTGTTTGCAGAATGCTCATGGTTTAAGTAAGGATTGGCACACATAGCTCACAGGTCACACAACACTCCTCCAGATAAGACGAGCTCCCAGAAACCATGGTATGAATCTGAACTCTACATGAAAACACTTCTGAAATTCTATGGCACATCACTTGATATGTGGATCTAACTTTCACATTTGTGGTTCCCAGATGTGGAGAAGACACAACATTCATCAAAATTTGAAGCTTGCAGGCTATTTTCATCATGCCAGTCAGAATTCAAACGTGGAAAAAATTCATCAGTCTTGTGTTGGATTTAGTATATCACTATAGGACACTAGAAAAACCCATGGGTTTAAATAATTGTCCGATGAAGAAGTTTAAAGAGCAGACAGATATCCAAGCCATTATCAGAGTCCTGATAATGAACCACACCCACACAGTGGTCTTCACACAAGCTCCTCTTGAAAAAAATTGGAATAGTTTGATGGTGTTTCCTGATGTGTAGCATGGGTAGGGTTCCTAGAGAAAACTGCTTCCTTTTTGTAACAGGAAACTCTCATTCTCATTGGAGAATATGTCTGCATGTTCTCTTTCCCTCCACTCCTTGCTGGGCTGCAGTCTTGTTTTCCTGAACCACTCAAGTTTGGGGACTCCAGCAGTGAGCCAGTGACAGATTGTGACCTGCCTTACTGAACCCTGTAGGTAACAGGGCAGCATCCAGATGTTGTCTTGAAAGCAGATACAGAAGATAGGTGGGACCCCTCCACCAAACCTCTCTTCTTTCCAGCCTACCCTGCTTCCTTTAATCCTCCCCTTGCTCTTCTTTTCTTCCTCTTCCTCTTCCAACAGGGAGAGTCAGTATTTGGAAATAATTACCTCTGACTTGGCCTCTAACTTCCCTCTTCCTTATTGCACTGGTTTTAGCTGGGGTAACATTAATTTTCTTCATAGTAACTTGTGTTGGTTGGGCTGTATTTTGGATTTGCACTGGAAACAGTGTTGATAAAAATGTTTTAGTTACTGTCAAGCAGAACTTACATGGGGCCAAGGTCTTTCCTGCTTCTCACAACACCCCACCAGTGAGAAAGTTGGGAGTGCATAAGAAGCTGGGAGGGGACATAGCTGAGACAGCTAATCCCAACTGACCAAAGGGATATCCCACACCATAGGATGTCATGCCCAGTATAGAAAGTAGGGGAGAAATTGGCTGAGGGCTACTGCTCAGGGACTGGGTGGGCATCAGTGGGTTAGTGATAAGAAATTGTTTTAATGTGCATCAGTTGACTATCTTGGGTTTTATTTATCTTGTATTAAACTTCTTTTATCTCAACCCACAAGTTTTTTCACTCTTATTCTTCCAATACTTTTGTTTCCCCCACCCTGCTGGAGGAGAGTAACTGAGCAGCTGTGTCACTCTCAGTTGCCAGCTGTGGTTAAACTATAACACTTGTGACCATGTCTCAGGCAGAGCCTTAATGGCTGTTGGATAAAATGGCCTGGGGAGGAGCAGGGCTGCCCTTCCAGTTGCAGCTGGGATGGCTTTTCCCTCCACTCAAATGAGGGATAGTGATGAGGAGGGATTGCCTGCACTGTCTCTGGACCTCAGCTGTGACAACATGCCATGGGCACAGGCATGCTGCCCAGGGCCAGCCAGGACTCCTGCAGGTGCGGCTGCACTGGCGGGAGCCCAGGCAGATTCCCACGCCTCGGGAGTGCCACCGAGAGCTGTTCCCCCTACCTTTGAGCCGGCAGGTTTACAAGCCTCTAATTCCCAGCTACAAGCGCTGCTCCCCGTGCCAAGGAAGCAGCGGCGTGTGCTGTCATTCACGCGGCTGGAAGGCTGCTCCTGCCAGCGTTTGTGACTATCGGACCAGCTGCTCGGGGCTGGGAGCAGATGGCAGGATGGCACACCTGACAGGGAGCAGACCTTCCAAGGACGAAGGGGAAGAGTTTGTGTGCAGCATGGCCAGCCACAACTCCCAGCCATGCAAAGACAGAGCAAATGTATCCACCTCTCCCTCTCTCCACCCCCCAAGTTGTAAGAAATTTTCACACCAGGGTAAACCTGGAGAGGTGTCATTGATACCTCTACATTTGTACACCTTCCCTGCCTCAGACAAAATGCCCTTTGTTTGATCTAATTACCAAGCATATTGAGCTAATTATCAAGCAAAATCCCAGCTCAGCCTTTTCCATGAGATGTAAGAGCAGTTTTCAGGAGGTCTCAGCTACTTTAAGCCCAATCCAACCCCCACTAGCAATAGCGTTGGAAAAGGCGAAAGCTCCAGTCAAGGGTGAGCATATTTCTTCTCCAGACTTAGTCCATTCTTAAAAGAGGTGAGGACAGAGCACAGGCTACAGAAGTTAATCCCAGTTCCAGCTCCTCATCTTCCCATCTCTTCCAGATGAAGTTAACGAAATGAACGAGTATGAAACATCACAGAATGCAAGAGATATAAAACAGTGATTATGTCGCATACAATCCATCCTGAAGAACTGATATGTGAGCGCACATACATTTAAATATTTGAAAAGCATCTTTTACAATGAATATCAAAGTGACTTACAATCCAAGCCAGAGAAAAATGCCCTTACTTCTCCCTATCTCCCTTTTCTCATTACAGAGATAAATCCCAGGTGCATCTCAGTTGCAGAGAGAGACTGAGGAATATATATATATATAAACATATATATGTGGGTATGTATAAAATATACAACAGTAATAATCTCAATAATTTTAAGAGAAGCTTGCTGCATAATACAGGCAGTCTGGGAGATGAGAAACTCTGGGTAATAGCTGGTCTCCCCCTCCCATCGGCAAAATGGAAGGGAAAAGATACCAGGGAATAAATGCATAGGCTTGTATTGTGTACCAGAAAGTGAAAGGAAGGCAGGAAGAAAGGAGCTGGAAGGATGGCACACACATGTGCCAATAGTCTGTGGTCCAGCAACCATGGACAGTCAGCACTGTCGACAACAAGGATGCAAGCAATTCCTATCCCAAGATTTTAAATCATGTCAACTATAGAATATCTCACTTTCTACCGCTTTCTTGGTTTATAATGAAAACTGAAATGAATCCTGACTTCAGAAGCTCAGTCTTGTTTTTAATTTTTTTTTGCTTCTTTTCTGCCAACCCCCCCAGCTACTGTGGAACTCAATCAAGAATCTTGGCAGCACTGCTACCACTGCAACCCTGCTGCTTCCACATATCACAGGGGATAATCTGACTTGGAGGGAGTAATTCACACTCACACATACTGAGATGGAGAGATGTTGCTCTTTTAATTAGAGGACTACACCTCTATTCCCAAGTCTGACCACACTTGAAAACATATGCAACAGCACAACTATATCTCAATGTACTTGTCTCATTCTTCTTTGTGATTCTGAAGAAATTCACAGATTATTTACTTGGACAGATTTTGTACCTGAACCTCTCAATTTTGAAGTGCTTTTCCCTGTGTAAATACATACACATCTGTAGGTTTTGATCTGAATACTTTCATTGTCAACATGTGAACCCTACTGTATGTGCACCCCTGCATCAGCCCCCTGGTACCATGCAAGGGCCTGCAAGGCTGCAACGCCTTTCGCTGGAGCAACACACAGTGTCCTGCCTTACACAAGGCTGAAGAATCCTGTCAGTACTCCAACAAACATTCATAACCCTGAATCACACCAACATCGTTAATCAGGGTTCTAGAAAACAGAAAGGATCTCCAAACAATAAGAAAAGTTCATTTCCCCCCCTTCTTTTTGTCATTAACGAGCCTCAAGGGTGTTGCAAGCCATATTTTCAAGCCTTGCTCTGTCACCAAAACCACAAAAGGTTGAGAACAATTTGCTTTCAGAAGCAGGGGCATCTGGTAAAGCACAAATTATCACCGAGACACATGACAAGAAGTTCCAGAATTGGTAGTGCTGCAATTGCCTTCTGTATAGAAACCAGGATAAAAAGACAGTCTTGTGAAGTGGCTTCTCAAAGCATCATAATAAATAAGGGGGACAGTGAGAAATGCAGCATAAATCTCCTGACTCACAAACGTGCTTTTCCAACCAGACCAGGCTGTCATTATAACATGCACCCTCAGGACCCTGTGCACCCAAATGAATAGTTCTCTGTTGCATTTCTAACCATGAATGTAGTGGGTACCAGAATTCTATGGCTGCACTTGCCATGTATGGAGCACACAGTCACCTCCTCCCGTGGATGCACCTCTACATTTATACAGCTGTACACACCTTTCTATGAATGTATCCAGCAGCAAAGCACAGTGCCTGGGAAGTTATAAGCACATGCCAAAGCTCCCACATGTGCAGGATGCCACAGCCCAGCACATGTGCCCTGGATAACTGAACAGGGCCCTGTGCCTCAGCTATGTCTCCTACTGTTTGAACTTTGTATAAAGTGACAGACATGTGTGCTTCTCCTCAGCTTTGCTTCCTGAGTATAGCTGTGCTTGCACAGACCCAGGTGTTGAACAAATGATCAGCCAGCTGTAATGTAACTTTAAATGCAAGTTTGTGTATTGGCTCTGGGAACAAGACTGAGGGATGCAGTTGAAAGGAACACAGCCACTCTGAGTACAGGATCTGCATAAATCACTGTCCAGTATATTCATTCCTATTGACAGATTAATTCCTTTCTCAGGTTTTGTTTAAAAATGTACCACTGAAGACTAATAACAGTTCCCAGAGCTGCAGTAATGTCACTCAAATCAGGGTGAAAGATGCCAGAGGGAATGATCTACGGCCTTCTTGATGGGGGAAGCTCCCAGCTGCTCCAGCTCCCTAGGCTGGCAGCTGGCAGCAGTGAGTGGAAGAAGCCACCTCCTCACCCTTGCGAGCGGATGGGATTAGCCAAGTCTCTAATACTGGCAGGAGGTTGCTCTGTAAGGAAGAGAGAGGAGACTCTCTTTTAGACCTGAAAGAAAACCTCTTATCATCTGTCAGAGTAAAATTGGAAATAGCAAGGCAAATCTTCACCTCCTCATAAAACTAGCTGCATATGCGACACAGAAAGGCTGCTGGCCTGAGAGGCTGGGCAGGTAGCAGAGCAGGGAATCTCTAATGTTTCCCAGCCCCAGATGATTTCTTAGGTGAATTTCATTCTCTGCACCTGAAAAAAAATGAATGCAAAGATATTTTCCCTTAATCAAGTCTCCCAACCAAGGTGTCAGGAACAGAGAAATCACTTGTCACTCCAGTGCTTCCCAGCATGCGCTCACTGCACCAAGGAACGGAGGGCAAAGGGATTACAGAATTAAGCAATACTGGTACAGCAGGCAGAGAGTGGCCAAGATTTACCTGTCACTCGGAAGAAAACTCCGTTTCATTTCTTGATTTACTAAGAGTGAAAGTTAAAGTGGTGGAGCCTGGCAAAGTCCTGGGATCCATAAGCAGGCAATGTCAAACCGTCAACCTGTGACAGCCTGGATGAGGCAACTTAACCTTCCTCTGGGCAAGGCAAGAGCAGCTGCAGGGTAATCCCTTGGTTCAGGCTTAGAACAGGCTCCTAGACTCCTATCAGACTTCATCACTGCCTGCCAGTCAACTGAAGGACCAGCCTAATACTTTCACAGAGGAGCAGAAGCAATGTTTTCTGGGAATCAGGATAATGGCATTAGCCCTACAGGGCTGGAAAGGTGGCTTCCCATCTTCATGGTGGTTGAATAAAGATAGCAGGTCTGAAGAGAAATGGTTGTTTAAGCTCTGAGCAACCCACTGGATTTTTTTGTTGATGACAGCACCAGGACCATTCTGGCAAGGTCTGTCACAGGTGAGGATGAAGTGCAAGAGCAGAGAGAAAGGCCCAGCTAGCACACTTTCTCTACTCTACCTCTCCCTTTCAAGCTGGCAGCTTGCACCATGCTGTGTCCAGCAGCAGAACTGCCAGGACTGTAGGAGTCACAGTGCTGCATCTGCCCCTGCTGATGATCAGTGTCCCTTAAGTTAAAATCTGTTTCGGCCCATATACTTCCTTCAGTGAAAACACTCTTTTTTCTCCCCCAAGAAAAGTTTTGACCTCTATCTAGCTCTCTACTCCACTTATTCATACAGAGATATGATCAAAAGCTCTTGAGACAAATACCTCAAAAATAATATCTTGCTCTGCTATTTTTTAAGTGCACAACTCCATCTTATTTCACCTCATCAGACTTCCCTTATCCTCCTACGATCCCATCTGCCTCTGTCCATGACTGCTTCTCTTCCTTCTCCATACTGTCTTTCCCAGTTGTACATTGGCTGGATGGTCTAATCAGAATAAATACCCATTAAAACTTCTTTGCAAATTATCGCAGCCTCTTTGTTACAGTTTCACTCTGATTCCTCCCCACATTTTTGATCATGGTGCTTCCATTCCACCAGAACTGAGAGCTCAGAAGGGCAAGTGATGAGCTCCTGTGAAAAGACACAAATCAGCAGTTCCACAGGTACTGAGGGGAATACTGGGATGAAAACTGAAAGTTTGCAGCTGGCCAGCTGTTTTTCTCTAGTTGGCTGAACCAAACTCCAGAGCTGGACAGCTCTCAATTTGGAGAAAAACCCAGTTCACTTGACTCTATTGCAGGTTGTAAAAAGCATAACTAGAACACTCTTAAAAGGCAGGTGTACCTGAAGGCAGATTAATCCCTAAGCGCCATGAATCAATGCAATGTGGTTTCATAGTGCAACAATAACCATTCTCAGGCTCTTTATCTGTCAGCCAGCTTTGTTCCTATTGATTGCATCCCATCATAAACTCGACAGCACCTTAGTGCCAACCAGGGCCTCTCCCCTACCCTGTTTCAGTGCCAAGGGCATGCTGCCTTCCAGCTTGGTGTAATGGTACCAGCCTTGCACAGCTCTCAGTCCACAAGCTTCTGCTTGATGTCCCTTATTACAGTAATTTTGATGCTCTGCTATGTTCCCATCTTTTCTCATTCCTCCCTTCCATGTTAGATGCTGTGTTTTCTTCTATTTAGACTAAGTCCTTCAAATCCAACAATGAACAATTACCTTTGCTTTCTTTCTGCTTCTTCAGTTTCTTTCCTGAGCCTTTATTCCTTCTCTTCCTAACTCCATTCACCTGTATATCTGCCTGTACTCACTCTATGCATTTTAATCCCTGATAGTTCTCTCTTATGTGTTTCCCTGCCTTCAAGCTCTTCTAACAGTCTTTTGCTTTTTCACTTCTATAATCTACTCTGAATTGTCTTGTCTCTGCCATTTTTAAGTAAAATTGAGACTGTCCATGAACAGTTGAAAGGTATCACCCTGGATTTTTTTAAAATCTTCCAAAACAAGCTTCAAGGCTCAGTCAAAGCCTATTTGCCTAAGAGTAGCTACACAAAAAGGCTTGTGCCAGTTACAGGTATAGTTAGTTTTACAAACACACACACACACTTGTCTGTTCTACTTTCTCTTCAAACATTGGCAATAAAATACTATTCAAATTCTCTTTCTTGTCCTGTGGGCCACTGTTAGGCAGAGCTGAAGGGTAAACACATATTAACTGGTTTACAACACTTCTTATTTGGCCAGTACAGGGCTTCTCTATGTACATTCACAGCTGTGATACACCAAACAACACATAATTGATCTTATTTATGTTGCAGGTAAACTCTTGAGACTGCTCATTTTAGATACAGATTTGTAACATGGCTTCTGCAGAAGTAAGGCAAACCCACGGTCCTGGTGGGGGCTGATGGTACAGCCAATCACCTTACTTGGGTGCAATATGTTCAATCAAGTATGCTTGGATTTGACATTTTTACTTCAACATTTACCTGCAAACAGCTGGAAAACCAAGGGGCTAAGCCTGGCTCCACAAAAGAAAAAACATGGTCACATGTGATATGTATCTTGATAAATGGGAGGACCAGGGGATTATAAAGCAGAGAACTTAGCTTTGGCTCCCAGAACAGACAGTAACAAATAACCAGACTACTTTCAAGCACCTGCAAGATAACAAGGAGATGAGTAACAGGCAACATGCACTTGTCAAGGAAAATCATGTCAAACCAATCTAATTTTCTTCAGTGGAAGGGTAATGGGTCTTGTGGACAGCAGAGAAACAGTTTAGTCATATATCCTGACCTTAGTAGGCTTTCTGGCACCTTTTCTCCAAACATCCCTACAGGTAAGCTCAGAAAATATGGTCTAGATGAATGCACTATGAAATGGCTATACAACTTGATGGAAAACAGAACTCAGAAAGTAGTTACCAACAGCTCACTGTCAACATGCAAAGGATACACCAGTGGGGTTTCTGAATGAATACGTTTGCAGTCTGGTGATATTCAATATTTTTATTAATGACCAGGATAAAATCTGCTTATTAAATTTGCAGATGGCAGCAAGCTGAGCCAGGATTACATGTGGAAGATAGGTATGGAATCAAAAATTATCTCATTTACAACATGAACTGATAAAAAGTTGAATAAATACTATATGGGCATGTGCAAGGTATTCTGCTTTGGCAGGAATAACAGTGTCCATTGACAGAAGATGAACAATCAGGCCATTAGCATCCTAGCAGAAAAGGGGCTTACAGGATAAAAGCCAACAGTAGACCATAAGCTCAGCATGAATCACCACTGCCTTGCTAGAAAGGAAAATGAAAATATAATATACGTGCACAAGGATGAAATCTGCAAAACACAGAAACTAACCATCTTTACCCAAAAATAGTGGGAGTGAGGCAGAGTACTGTGTCCACCTTGGGAGAATAAAGCCCCAAGGGAAATGTGGCCCAGCTGCAGAGAGACCTGAGGAAGGCAATGATAATAACCATAAGCTGAGAAAACATAATTTCCACGGGAGCTTGAGTGCATTAGAGCTGTTTACTTTACAAAGAAAAAGATGAGACATTAGACAGTTTTCAAAAACTTTAAAGGTTTCAGAAAAAAAAAAGTAGACTAGATCGTTCTGCATACCCATGACAAATACAAGAAAAATGGGGGATAAATTGCAGAAAAGGAGATTAAGGTCAGAAGTCACCTCTGAGCTCTAGCAGTAAAAGCATTAAGCACTGGAAAAAAATTGTTTGTGTTGCAGAGACCCCACCAATAGAAGGGTTTTTAGAGTCAACTAGATCAACATGTCAGGAAACAGCCAAGTAAAGCTGATCTGGTCTTTCAGCAGTGGGATGAATGAGATTCTCTCACCAGGTTACTTCTACTCATCTCATTGTAGTTTCTCTCTCACATGAAACATTAATCCATGTACAATCCTTTCCTCACCATCCTTGCTTACAGACATGCAAGTTATGAGAAGTAAGCTGGGCTGCTGGTCTGTCTGCTGGCACAACACGGAGTGCTGCCAGTGCTTTGTGTGGTGACAGTGACAAGCCCACAGTGCATCTTCAGAACTGGACAGTGGGAATGGCTTAAAACTTTTCTTTCCACCTGATTAAGTAGGTCAGCTTATGGTACAACCTATAAGGGATTTACTTTTTGGCATCACTGGGGATGACCCCAGCAATGTAAGAAGCTAAGGCAGCAGATCCCAAAATAGGGGTCTTGACTCCAACAAAAAAGTCGGAAATCTTGCAGGAAAGATCACTGCCCCAGAAAATGGAGCATCAAGAAGAAAACTTTCCAAAACTCCTGAGCTAAGGGGTTTTTCTCCAAGAATCTGACAACTTTCCCTCTCAACTGAAAGCTGTTTCAGGACGCAAATCCTATATCGAGGTAGTGGCCTTTGTAACTCTATATTCCTCTGCAGTATAAGGAGCAGCAGGACAAACACAAGCTCCTATAGCAGTGACCTGGGTTATCAGGCAAGTCTGTGATTAGACCTGCTCATAAAATGGAATTTTGTCCATGGGGAAACCACACTGTCCAACACTTTCCAAGCAAAAGCACTCTGTCTGTACATTCCTATCCTCTTTGCCTGTAAGTGGTTACAACAGGCACTACTGACTGGAGACCAATTACAGGGGCCAGTCCTAGCACCAATACTTAGATATTTTCCCCATGCATGTCTCAGGCTTAGCTGTATGGGATCTAGGCAGTCTGGACTTGAAAGGTAAATCACAGGATAACAGTAGAATGCCAGAACATTTTTCATGACCTTTCTAATTAAGATATTCAGATCTCAAAATGTTACCAGCTGAAAGGACAGTCATGCCTTTTCTAACAGCTCTATGGCGGGAATATGAATGAATGTGTACCACCACATAAAAGGTATAAATGCCAATGGGAGAGAAAAATGGCTTGGGTCAGTCCAAATGCATCTCATTAAGGAAGAAATAACAGCAAGAAAAACAAGAAAATGAAGAATTGGGTGAAGGACTACTTAGCTCAGAGTGTGACACCCCATATAATTCTCACCAACAAAATGCATGATGCCTTATCTCGCATGCCTTTGCATGTGTGAAACATGCAAAATAACTTCAAGATTAGATGCCTGCAATCATGCCTGCTTGTACAGATGCACACATGCATGCCTCCTAGTAAACAGAGCTAATGCTTTGTGAGGCCACTTACCTTTCTGTGTTTTTCTGAACCTCTGCTGATTCCTTCTTGTGGAGTTTCCAGATGGTGTCCTTATTGAAATGGCGGCTCAGTGTTCCCCTGGACCCTCACATGGTTAAGCACTTAGCCACTGCCACAATGGGAAACACCTTTCACAATTCAATTTGATCTTTCTCAAGGATTACTAGAAGCACCCACTCTCACTGTAGTGAAATGTTAGGTTGCAATAAATGATTTCACCGTAAGAGGTTTTAAGAGTTGTAGGCATCAAAATGGCTTTGCAATGGCTATGAATAGATTTAACTCAGAAGTCTGACAGTCCCATGTGCTCAATAATGATAGTGTACATATCTCCCCAGGGGACCCCAGTGTGAAGATGCACAGAGCTTGAAGCCCCATCCCCAGAAACAACAAGACATCTCACTCCCTTGGCTGCATTTGGGCAGGGAAACAGCTTTTCTTTCAGATCACACAGAGCATCACTGAGCAAAAGCACCGGGGATGATTACACCTCACTTCTGGATGTCCGTGACAAGTCTCCCCCTATTCATTCACCTCATGTTGCATTACCTGTAAGCAAAGGGATCTTTATGCCATTTGCAAAACTGTGGCAGTAGAGATAAGCAGCTAGGTGTGGCAGGAAGCATTATCAGCTGAAGAGATACACAACCCACAGCTGATAACAGACTAGGGCACAAACTAGCTGTTTTATGCCTGTGTTGCAAAAGGGAACACGTCTCCCCACAGCACAGTATTTGTAAGATGGGGTACTGGAATGGGTCCAGAAAGAAAAAGATGGATTTTCCAGCACACCACCCCACTTCATATGATGCCTGGGGCACGGGAAAGGAAACCCCCTGGCACTATGCAAGATAAAAGGCTTATGTTGAAACAGGGTTACTCCAAGCTTGATATCTGGAGCAGGTGCAGGTATTTGGCTGGCTTTCTTGGTAAGTGCAGTATTCACAACTGGAGGCAGATTTTTTTCAAATCAGCTGATATCTCATTTGGGCAACAAACCTAGCATCCAGGTTTTCAAAACAGAGCTCCTTGTGCTGGGAGCAAGCATGGTTGAAAAACAGAACCTGTAATGACAGTCACTGGAAGTCTTGCAAGACAGCACTACATGTGCTCAGCACCTGTTAAACACTCTTGTGTGGATCCTTCAAAATTCCCCTTGCACTTTTTGGGACTGATGATTGATCCTCAGTCACTTAGCTGACTTCACCTATTCAAACCTCATGATATGGAGATAAATATTTCTACATTTTAGGAACTAAAATGCAATCAAACTGTTTTCTAGATAGACTCAAGGAGTATAGTGAGGAGTTTTAGAGGAGATTTTGGAAGCAAATACTTAAACTACACATTTCTTGTTTCAAATAAATTTCAAACTTTTCACTTACAGTTATTATTTTCTTCTGCATAAGGGCCTATGGCCAATCCCTCTGTCCTTCCCAAATGTCCTCCTAAAATATGCTAACATAAGGAAATCTGAAGTGCTCCAGCTGCTAGATTAATCATCTACATGCTACACACAAGCCACACAACTCAATTTCACTTCTGTGAAAAATACTCTTTCCTAAGTAATTCTTCTGGTATGGCTTACAGAAACCACAACAAACATAGAGAACATACACACAGCCATATTAAGGTAAGAGACACTTGGGAATGTGCCTGCACAATTAACTTCCTTCTTGGTGATGATATTCCCAGTGAAAGAAATCTGCAACAAGCACAGGGCTGATGCATTTCAGAAGACAACATGAATGTTAATAACTAAAAATAATTTCACAGCTTCTAAAACTAAAATGGCAGCTCCTGTAAAAATGCTAGCAGAAGAAGAGGATAGGTGTGAGCTCAGGAAAGTTAGTTATAAATCAAGGGAGGTTCCAAATTCTGTTTGTATTATTCTATATAAAAGGAGAATTCAGAGAAACAGTACCAATTCTGCCCTGGATGATTATTTCTCAAAATGACTTCTGGTTTGAGTACAAAGTGCCAAAAAAATTTCTACAACTGATAGCTAAAACTACTGACAGATGTGAAATACGGCTGCATTGTTTTAATAACCGTGTTTCCAATTTTATAACAGGGAATACAAAACTTCTACTTGACTAGAACAAAACACTTTACTTTCCTAGGAAACCAGTTTACCTTTCAAAGCTGCCTCTGTTAGAGCTGACAAGTCCTTAGAACCACAAACACCTGAAAGCAGTGAACTTAAAATAAACCAGCAGTACAGATGAACACACTGGATGCCTGTAACCCATGACAGGAGCACAACCCCAGACATGCATCCTAGTAGATTGCAACAGTCAATCTGACAGCTGATACAGCCTTCAGAATGACTGTACCTGCAACCAGCACTTGGAGAACTCTCCTGACAATATGCAGATTTCTCTTGAACAATTCCCAAGTGCAGAAAAAAGTCCTGCTTCTCATGCCTTCCTAATTATTCCCAGTCATCAACATCTCATCCTTCATGTTGTCTTCCACCAAAAAAATCCCAGGATCTTTGGCAAAAACTGTTGCATCAGTGAGAGGATTTCCCCTAAATTTAAAGAGACCTTGATAAAACCATTTTTTTAATGATTCCACAAACTTGCAGGGACTGCAAATATTCTGCAAAAGACATATGGAGGATAGAAAGACTCAAAATGAGTGCATGTTAAACATTTCCAAACCCTTCCAAGTTTTGGAATGCTAAAATATGTTGGAACATTAAAACATTTCCAAAATGTTTTAACATTTTAATGCATACAGAAGCTTTACTTGGAATATGATAATCCAGGACCCAGGAGTGAATATTGCACGCCCCAGTAGGGGACTGCCAGCCTCCCTTTCCACATGAGAAAATCTTCACGATTATTAGCTTCTAGTATGTACTGTCACATCAGAAACAAATTTATCTCAGAACTAAATCTTCCTAGGAATCTTTTTGGGAAAAATACACATTAAAAAAGAGTGTGCATTAATTTGGCAGGGAAATCTGCCCCTGTTCTGCACATGTATGACTATTTGTGGCAGATCATGAGTTTGCAATTGCTATTTTTGATCCTGTCTGCAAGGAGGAAAATGGACTCCTGAGAGCTCTTCCAACATTTCATTTTTGCTATTCTAATACTGGATTGATTCCCAAGCAAATGAATTACTGGATGCAATGCAGGTTAGACACTCCAGGGTACATAATGAATGGGAGGTTTATTATTATTTATATATATAACGTGTACATGTGGCTTTGCAATTAGCTCATGGGTTTAAGTTCCAGACATGTGTGAGCAGTAGGAAAGAGAATGAGCAATGCCTGTATCTGTGCTCATAAATCCTTCTCATGTAAAATTCGTCTCATCTTGCTCTGTCCTTGACCAAGTTTCTCCCGCCCATAGTCCCAGGAAGGCCCAGTTTCTTTGGGTAATGACTCCTACCCTGCTGTGGAAGAACAAATCCTATTGCTATGATTTGTGACAAGTACTGAGGGGAAAAGAGAAAGCCAAAAGCCCACGAAAAAAAGTGCCCTGGGACGCACCTGTAACACACACCTCTAACACACTTCCATGAAGGCGCATCTCCAAAAATCTCCTCGAGGGCACATCCTACACCATAGTTAAGCAGGCCTGCCAAGTGTGCTGGCACTGTCTCAGCCCAGATCTTGGCCCAAAGTCAGCTTTTGAGGCACAATCCCCAAAGCATTCAACCCCAAAAATAGTGGTTCCACAGGAGCCGAAGGGGGCCAGGGAAACCAGACACAGCACTTCTAAAAGAGCAGCAGCTGCTGCTCAGCCTGAGCAATTCCCCTTTATTTTCCCACTGAGAAACCTACTCTAAAGACAATAATCACAATGGGTCTGAGTAGAGGACTGGGAGCTGGTATTCCTCATCCCCCCTCCAGCCTGGTGCTTCCACACAGCACAAGAGCCTCCCAAAACCCTGGCCTGTACCTTGTTGGTCCAGCAGCCCCAAAAGGCAGGTTGCCTCGGCAGGTCCCTGAGAGGGCAGGCTGGGGGGCACCTCGAGGCACCCAGGATGTTGCTAGGGAAAGCAATTTGCTAAGGGGCTCAGCCAGCTCCCACAACCATCCCGTTCTGGGCACGAACTGAACAGGCTGTGCAGCACTGGCACGGCCCATGGGGGCTTGGCACACCTGTCCTGGCATTCCTCTCAGCCAGTGACGGCTCTGATGTCACAGTGGAGTTAAACGGCTCCCAAAAACGGCCAAGGGAGGCCGCCATGCCCCGGCTCCCTGCTGACCGCCAGGACCCTCCCAGGGCTCTGCCTCCAGCGATCCCACACAACCCCAGCCCTGGGAGGGGCTGCTGTCATGCCCGGCCTCCACAGGGCTCTCCAGCAAATGCAGAGCAAAAGGCACAGCTGCCATTGGAGAGGCAGCGTTATTTAGGGGAGTGTAACGGGAAGCTGTTTCCTGCCTTAGGATGGGGCATGAGGGGTGGCAGACAGAAGGGCTGTACCACGCACTGGCAGGCTCAGTGCAGACAAGGGAAAAGCAAGAGGAAGGCTGGAGTCTGCAGAAGGCCCAAGAAAGAGAGGAATAGCTCAGGTGAAGCTGATGCCACAGCCAAGCAATGAAAATGGCTGGCAGCACTCCCACAGAAGTGTGATTTTGGCACAGCTGGCATATTGCCAGGAGAACTCCAGATCCCTCCTTTTCTGCTTTTTCCCCTCCCTGAGAGGGAGCAGCATGCCTCTTTATGTTGCAATGCAAGCCCCTCCTCCCTAACAGAATAAAGGTAGAGATTGTAGAATCATAGACTATCCTGAGTTGTAAGAGAACCCAAAGGATCATTGAGTCCAACCTCTGGCCGTGCACAGGATAACCCCCCAAAAAGTCACACCATGTGCCTAAGTGTGTTGTCCAAGTGCTTTGTGAGCTCTGGCAGGTTTGGTGTGGATGGGAAGAGAGAAGGCTCACTCCGGCTTTGTCTAGATTACCGCTTCAACTCATGTTAATTGCTCCCCAATTAGCCAGAGTAGCTAACACGTTTGTAAACACCAGTCTAGACACTGCACAAACATTTGTTCTAAGACATATATGTAAAATAGTTAAGCGGATGCTAAAGCAATTATGTGTAATCTTATTGCTTCCCTTTCTCGCATCCTTTTCACCTTTAGCTGGAGCACAGACTGGAGCTCTGTACAGCAGGACCTTTTTCAAAAGGCACTACAAAGGTAAACCTTAGGGCTATCGCATGCAAAACCCAGATAAGGTGCTATTAGTTCCCAGCCAACTTTCAGAGACACAGTACCATAGGGTTTTACAGCAGCAGACATTCAATGCACATAGAATCCATTAAGTAGGTGTAAAAGCATTCTGAGTTTCTCAATTTTGATTTATATTCTCTTTTTAAAAAAATCATTAAGCAGTAGATTTTGTGCAGTTCTTTATACAGACAGACCCCTCACCCTCTTTGTTATGGCCATATATCAAAATGTAAGGTTTGAACGTGACATTCACACTTCTGCTACTTTAGCACACACAGCAACATGTTCCCCTCTGATTTTCTTTCAAAGATGCCTTATCAGTCTTTATATATGATCATAATGTGGAGCATATATCAACGGGATCCTTCAGAGCTGGAGAAGAATTGCAATCTCTGAGCACTTTCACAATCTCATGAGAAAAAAAGCAGGTTAGGGGTTTCCAAATCTAGCTTCCATCTCCCTGCTCCACGCACATGCCTCCCTCCCCCCAGCTGTCAGAATTCTGCAGCTTGTATCCAAAGCAGAACAGCAACTGGCATCTGGATGAAAACATCAATTTCTGAAAGATTCTTAGGATACAAAACAATACACTCTTCTTCTCATCCCAGGTCCAAATACACAATGCAGCCTCTAAATGAACCTCTGTTTGCTCTTCCACAGGGGTTGCAAGCCAGGGGCAAGCAGGTTGCAAAGGGCTCACCACCCACATCCCAGGCTGTGCTTCCCTTAAGGCTCACAGCAACCACCACCCCCTTCTGCAAGCATGTCATTTGGCACGCTTTGGTTTGGATGCCCAAACTTCATCCTAGTAATGCATTTCCCTAACAAGTCAGCTTTCATGTGAATTCAAAATTACACCAATTTCGCAGCTAACCCTCATGGCACAAGCAAATTTAAAAATTATTCACAGAAATTTTATAACGTTTTCCTTCTGGATCTGAAACAGAGAAAGAACCTTCAAATTCATATCATCCAATGCGTCAGTCTTATTTCTTGAAATGCCCCAAACTGCTCAATTTCAAGCTGTTTTAGCGTTAAGATGCATTTTCCTTTTGTCTTATAAAAGTCTGAGGAAGGTTAAATGCCTCTGTTCTTTGCTACAGGCTGTGCTATGTAGATCATATCTCCTGTGATTTAACTCTGCTTAGTCAGAAGGGAACTACCACCATGTACAATTTTGGTCTTTTCTTCAGGTTCAGCTGGCTAGAGAAGAGGGTGAAAATGACAACTCCCCCCAACCTAATAAAGGAAAACAAAATTAGCTTCATTCTTTTTTGGAACTAATTAGAAATCAAAAGTTCAAGCATACTAAAATTTAGTATGATTTTGCTTGGCTTAAAACTTGACTCAAAATCCTCCAGTTTCATTTTTTTAATAACAGCATGGGGAAAAAAGGAGAAAAAGGTTGAGTAATTGGCTGTGCAGTAAAAATTCCAAACCTACTTCAGTTTCAGCTGTCTCCAGGTGCTTGGGAAAGCAGCTCACCTGTGTTTTGAACGAATAATCTTTAAGTGAGATATGCTTGACTGCACACACCAGTTTTAGTAATCAGAAATCACTTAGTTCATTTGTAGTTATTTGGTGTTCAGGGAAGATGGCAGTCAGAGCACCTCGAAGAGGCCAGGTTTCTGCTTGCCACAGGGCAAGTAAACTGTGGATGCTGGTAGTCTGCACTGCCCTGCCTTGCTGCTGCTGAAGTACTAGTGCCAGTCATGATGGGACTGCTAAGCATGCATAGTCAAGCAAAATAAAGTCATAGGCAGAGCCTACTGTCAAAAGTTGTTAAAAAAAAAAGAAACAACAACAACAACAAAAAAAAAAAACAAACAAAAAAACCAAAAAAACAAAAAAAAAGAAACTAAAAAAAAAAAGAAAAAAAAAAAACAAGAAAGAAAGGAAGGGGTAAAAAAGTACATTTTTAACCTCCTGGCAACTGTCAGAAGTTATCTCAAGTGGAAAAATATCACACTGATAGCATACTTTGGTTTTACCACAAGGTAAACTTGGTAATGTCAGCCTCAGGCTCAGCTAACTCTGACTGACCTGACATAGATTATGTAAAAAAAAACCAAACAACTGATTTTTATGTGGTTTTCTGCTTGTTAACCACATTACACAGAAATAAAAAAGACTTAAAATGCACTAAAGGTACATTTCACAAAGGTGACTCAATTATTTTCAGATTAAAATAAACAACTCATTTTCCACATCAAATTGAGGCCTGTATCTAAGAAGTCACCCTCCCCATCTACCCCCCTGCATTTTAGAAACGTTATGAAGCAATATATTGCCTGGATCAAATCCCCCAACACCATGATCTACCCAGCTGGTTTCCCTGGGAGATCACCAGGAAACCTGGCAGCATCCTCAGCAGGCTGCAGGTGACATATATTGACCCCACACACACAGAAGGCCACAATGGAAAGCTACGGCACTCTATCCAACGTGGGTGTTTTAAGGGAGGAAGCATTTAGTCCAGTGATCTCAGAAAATTCAGAGGCCAGCTAGTATGAAAGGGGAGTGGAAAGAGCAGACTGTACCTTGAGACTCAGTGCCCTTGGCCCAAGCTCCGGTGTGGGAAACTGAATGTTGCTTTTGGGAACGAGCAGCAGCCCTGCCATTTACATACACTAATCCTTGGAAGTACAGGAGGCATTATCATTTGCCAGACTTGTTTGCATAATGAGGAAGTCTCAAGAGAAATTTCTTGGAGAAGTGCTGCCATTAACGTGCCGGTGTTACCACGGCATTTTTATGCAGATCCCAATCCCCTTCTCCCCTCCCACCCCATTTACTCCCACTCATTTGTGAAGTCCCTGCAAGAGCCCCTTGGAGCAGCACTGTTGGATGGAGCTCAATGTGCCACGTTCTCAGGTTTTCAGACTCCCTGACACCCTTCACATCCAGCCCTGCTCACTCAGCCCATGGGGTTATGCTATGCCAATGATTTACTGCCTCCCTAAGCAGGTAGTGGGTCAGGCAAGACTTTTTCCTGGCAAATTAATTCCTGGTGAATAGCTATCACCTTTTCAACCCTTTCTCAAAGAAGGGCATTGGGCCATATGGAGGTGAGAAGGACTGGGTAAGTAAAGGGATTAAACAAAGACTGTTTTGTAAATTAGGTGACCAACACTGTCCTGCAGAAACACAGGGAAAGAAAGTGAAAGACAGAAAGCAAAAAGGGTTTTCAAAAAGCAGAGCATGTTTCTGAGCTGCCACTGGTGTCCCCTTGTACCCGAGCAGTGGCAGCAGGGGCAGTAGAGGAGCTGCAGTGCTACCAGCAGGGAGGCTCCTGGCATCACACTGACTGAGGAACCTCAGCTCTCCACTCTTTCTGCAGGGATGCAGTGACCCAGACCCTCTAAGTCTCAACAGAGGGTGAGAGACAGGCAGCTTAAATAATGGCCTCTAGTGGATTCAGCAGTGTTTTAAGAGCCTAAAAAATTGCCCAGGAAGCAATCCACTCCTTCCTCCTCCCCTGCCACTGCCCCTTCCACTAACTCAGGTGCATTATTGGGACTGGAAGTGCCAGCAAGCCCCTTCTCTCCCTCTCAGGAGCTGGCAGCACCAGGGAAGGGGACCCCCACCAGGCAGTCTCACTGGCTTCTCCATTTGTT
This sequence comes from Buphagus erythrorhynchus, assembly GCA_013400855.1. Lineage (NCBI taxonomy): Eukaryota > Metazoa > Chordata > Aves > Passeriformes > Sturnidae > Buphagus > Buphagus erythrorhynchus. The sequence continues at coordinate 95,472 of VZTT01008558.1, read as the reverse complement.
TTCATTTTGTTTCCAGACGTTTCTATTTAAGCTGCTTGGAAGGATATCTCAATAACAGCCCTACTGGGCTCAATGAGACAGAGGCTGACAGTGAGTACGCCTTCCTCCTTTCTCCTGAACATCACCCTCATGTCAAAATATCTAGTCATACTGTGAAGCAGATGGGGAGAGGCACACACACCCAGGATCTCTGTTCTCAACTTCCTACACCCCCTGTACCACCTCAGCCATTGATGGAAACTGAGCTGTTTGTGAATCCCAGGTGCTACCTTGCAAATGAGCTCAGATAGCTCAGCAGTTATGATGCCAAACCAATGTCATCAAGGGCTGAAGAGATGGCCTACTCCACTCACATAGTTTAGACTGCAGAGCAGAAGCATTTACACTCATGCACAGATGCCCATGCAAAATGCCTTCAAACTCATTCCTGCAGGTCCTTTAAGGGACTGCATGGTTTTAGCACAGGGTCCATCCTTCAGCATACTGAAGAGAAGCCAGACTTTAGAATAAAACTTGAATACTCGGCCTCTGAAAAGCAAATGCTAACAGGGTGTGGGCTACACCACACACTGCCTGAAGAGATTAGCTCAGATATCATTCCTGCGTAACACTGCATTGCACACAATGTCGGTGTTCCTGAGCAGACCCTACTGATGACCATTGCAAGACGGTCTTGAGCCAGCCCAAGCTACCACAGCCAAAGGTCAGAGATGCAAAAAAGTTGTTCTGTACCATTACAGTTCCAAGGGAAAGCAATTTCCAAGGATGTTACACAACTACAATTAGAGTGGGAAGTTTACCCTGTGGGAATTATGAATGGAAACCCAGGATGCCTACACAAGTCCAGATTTTACTCTCAGCTCTGCTGCTGACAAACTGTGTGAATTTGAGCACTTCATCTATCCACACTTCATTTTCCCTTGCATAAAATTGTGGATGTCTTTGTAAACCTGTCCTTGAGCAGAACGCAGCACACAAGTGCTTCTTATTGTCGCTGGTGTCACACTGATGGCCCATGTGCAGTTTGCACAGCTGAGTACAGCCAGGCTGTATGGGGCCCACGGTTCCCTGCATCAGTGTTTGTGCCAGGAAGTGCCCGCTGGGCAGTGCCTGCTGGGCAATGCCTGCCTGCACCCCCGGGGCGGCCTGTGCACAGCTGTGTGCAGCTGTCACATCATCTCTGGAGGAGACTGCATCTTCTGTCACATTCCCCTGCATGCTCAGCGATACATATTCACACTCTGGATGTGGATGACTATAAGTGGGATGAATATTTAGACCTGACTATCTCTGAGTGCATCTCTGTGTACACATGCATAAGAAAACTGGGTCAGGAAAATCTCTCCCCTTTCATGTAACTGATCACAAAATCCCTATACCCAATGTCACCTTCACAAGTTGTTTTGCAAAGCCCTGATTAAAACATCTGCTTCTCTTCCTGCTTTGCTGAGTGAGGGGAACATCCACAGAAAGAAATGGAAGAAGCCATTAGCTTAGTCTCCAAGGGAGAACCCTTGAACAGCTCAGAAAAACCCGTGCCAAGGGGAGGACACTGGAAAGTGAGAGCCAGCCAAGGAAAGAGACAGATGAGGCCAGCTCCACTCCAGTTCTCATCTGCCTTTGCTGCACTGTGCACATAATATTCTTACAAGGTCTAATTTATAAACCCAACTCATGTTTATAAACTCTCCTGTCCTAATGGAAATGAAAACATTAATACAACCCAAGGATTCTTCACTTTCCAGGTTTTAATTAAAATCATAGGTGTTAAGAAGCAAGAGTGCCTTCGTGGAATACAAGTCTAATGAAGTATTTCCTCACATAGCATAAAATCTCTGTGTGCAGTCCCAGATCGCTGGAACTGGATGCCCAAAATATCGACCCCCCTGGAACCAGGAGTTCGCTTCTTGAAAATTAGAAAAACAAATTAACCTGCAATTTGTTTCAAATAAATGTAGGTGCCAAGATGGAGCTTTAAAAATAATACTGAGTAGGTAAAATAAACCCCAACAACCTAGCACAGCCATAAAACTTGATCTCTTAATTGACTAACTGGAGGCAATTGTGACTTCACGGCATGCCAGTGAGAAGGGGCTGCGTGGCAAAAAGGAGAGGACTCCATGTAAGGGCAGTGCATGAAGGCAGAGAAGAGGAGAGGCAATGGGGAGGAAGTAGCAAAGTGGGAAAAGGCAGCACAGAAGGTTGGAGCAAGGGCAATTAAGGACACTGGAGAGGCAGGTAAAAATATAAACACATAAAAATTGCAAGACCAGATCACACGGACCTGTTCCCTTTGTCTCCCATGGGACCAAAGGAAAAAGCAGGAAAGGAACCAGCATGGAGTGACATACATGTGTAGACACAGATGAGGGGACTCATCTCTGGCAGGTGTAAAGCTGGCTGGAGGTCAAGGCTGATGGCAGAACACCAGTTACTGCAAAATGAAGCCCAGCAGAAGCAATTTCCCTTCACCATCATCCTCCAGGGAAAAAAAAATCTGCCAACTCCAGGACTGCTTTCTATCCTACTGCATAATGGTGCCTGCCTTGTCATAGGAGGCACACACAAAGGAGGGAGGAGACACTGAAAGACAAAGCCAATGTAAAAGTATCAAAGCACTGTAGAGACATGAGGGCTCTTAATGGGGAGAGGGTGACTTTGCCTGAAAGTCTGCCTCAAAGAAGAATGATGGTATTGTTGACATCTCTCAAACAGCTTCACAGCAGTCTTTTATGCATTTCTTTTCATTCTAAATGCTTCCATCTCAGTCTAGGGGAGCTAGAGACGGACTTCACTCAGAGTAGTGCGGGTGTGTGGTCCCAGGCTCCAGTCAGAACTCTGGAAGTTTTCACCAGCCACACTTTGGTCTGAATCTTATTTCTAGAAGACTGTATCATATTGCAGCCAGTAGGTTGCTTGTCCTACATTCTTCCCAGCGTCGGGCAATTCCACTTGCTTACAGTCTCCTGCGATACTTCTAATGATGCTTGATTAATTCTGTATCATAGTGAGATTTAAAAGACAAAAAGCCTTTCCCCCACACACTGTTCCTTTTCTTTTGTACTTGTCACCTTGGGAGACAATGGAAATGCAGAAACACATTGGCCAGAAAAATATGACTCACAATTGAGGGAGCTGCAGCAGTTGTGTCCTTGGCCTTGCATTCTGGATTCACTGTGCGAGGCAAGAGCAATGGAAAAGAGAAGCCAAACACTGCTCAAGACCTGAACATGCTTCTTTCAAACCCATATCTAGCCAATAGAGCACATCTAATCACCAAAGACATGTCTTGCTTCGGACTCCTGTGATTCCAGAGGCAGCAACACTCATAGCTGGAAAATCACAAGATGCTGCAGATGGGACATTAAATAAATGGAAGGACTCCTGTCAGACTCAAGTTGCAAGCATCTTCTCTGTCAGGAGGGAAGAAATTCACTGAATGTCCCCCCATCAGTACCTGTACTGTGAGGTACAATGCCTTTGACTAAAATAACCCTCTTGGCTCATCTGAACCTGTACAGGGTGCAAGAGGAGGCAGGGTGTAGGTGCTTGGAAAGTGAGGGAAACAGGATTTTACGTGTTTGAGAGGTAAACGTGCTTTCTGACCCTTGTACGCAGCTGTATACAGTGCTAATGAAGCCAAAAAAGGGAACTGAAAGCATCACTAACCTTTGCAAATTGCTTCCTAGTTACTGGCCTAGTGTGGGCAACTTACAGTTTTATTGGGCTACTCCTTTTGTCAAGGTCTGCTTGGTTTGTATTAATTTTATCCCAACAATAAAGGGGAGCTTTTTGCATCATATAAAAGTGCAACACTGCAGAATCAAATGGAAATGACCTTGCAGATCTAGGGGTTATAAATCAGCCAATGGAAAGGAATGTTGTGCAGTACTAAGAGAAACAGGACAAAAACATGCAGTTAGATATTCTTGACTAATAGTTTGTACTTTATACCACCTTCTCTTAGAAGACCTCAAAGAGCTTCACAGTAAACAGAACAGAGAAACAGGAGAAAGACATACGTTGAATGCCTTACCCTGCATTCACAAGCCCCACTCCCAGATGGTTACACCAGTTGACACCATCTGGAGACCAGGATTGTCATTTCCCTGTGCCCAAAGTTGAGGTAGAGCACAAATAAATGAAAAATCTCTGTCTATGACATCACACCGTTAAAGTGATCCAAGGATCTGGTGCTGGCTTTGTACAGACTCGCTTGGGAAAACAGTGGAGAGCCAGTCTCCACTGCCTCAGTACAAATCTCTTATCCTACTTTAGGTTTTTCTCTGGGATGGTGTCATCCACATCAGCATAATGAAGGACAAGCACTAAGAAAGATCTTCTGAACTTGGTCTGTTCCTTTTACAAACAAGCTCTTACTATGTATCTAATTAGCAGATAAATATTCTACCCCAGTTATTGCTATCATACCTAAGCACCCATTGACACTGTCCTTACTCCCTTCAGGTTAGTGGCAGATAAGCAGAAATACTGTAAGACCAAGGTCAAGCTTAGAATCATAAAAGCTCAAAGAAAATTCACGGTTCTTGCAGGCTAGTCCTGCAAGAGATGCCAGCAAGTGACTCAGCCAACATCACAGCTACAAGAAAGTCACAGTACTGGGGACTACCCTTCATCCCCTGAGAATTAAACACAAACCCAAAATAAGCTGCTAATACTGACACCACAGCAGTTTATCTCCAGTGACTTATTTGACAATGTTTTTATACCTAAGAGTAGAGATCTCGCTACTAATTTGACATATCTGACTGACACATACTGGTTTTAATAGCCATGGACTCCCCATTCTAGGCATAGCTATGAAAAGACAAACTTAAACATCTTGTTTTTTTCCAGTGCAAAGTTAGGGAAGAAAGAAAAGGAATGAAGATGTTTGATTTTGACAGTATCTATCTTGGCATCTCATGCCACTACTTGCAAGAGCTAATGGAGAGTGATCACAATGCCAAAGGAACTTGAGCAGACAGAAAGAGCTGTTAAGGAATCAGAATAAGTTGCAAATGCATCTAGACAAGTGATCAGGAATCTCACCTCCTACCTACTTGCAGTCAGTGGCTGTGTTCATCCTACTGCACTCAAGCATGGACAGGGCAGACCCTGCCTGAGCTTGAGATGCCCCAGCTGCCCGAGGAACCTGAGTGCTTATTTGCAAGCAAAACTGCATTTGGATTTTGCATGCAACAGTTCTGTCTCAGCGAGCCATTCTCAGATTCCCTCCAAATCCTGGCTAAATGGAAATGCCTAAAAAGACAAAAACCTGGATGTGGCATTTTCATAAATAGCTCTCTGTTTGTGGGTGTGTACATGTAAAAAAAAGGTAAGAAGGACAGCCCCAGAAGGGAAGGCTAGTATTAAAGGCTTCAGGAATCCATTTTTTTTTATTTTTCTATTTCACAGTTGGTTGATTTCAAGCATTCTAATGACTGCTTCCTACCCTAGTGTCCATCTGTCTATTTTAATAAATGTTCTTGGTAGCACCTACCTGACAAACATTTGAACACCCAGCAGCACAACCAAATTTCACCCTAACTCAGGGGGCTGGAACAGTAAGCTATATGGAAATGATGCAATCATCCTTCTCCCACAACATGGGCACTGGCAGCAGCAGATAGATGGGCAAGACAAACAGACAAGAAAATGTGATGGGCCTGGCCCCATCTCTCCTTCTTCCATTTACTTCTGTTAAAAGTCTGGGTGAGCAAAGGACAGATTGCTGTAGTACTTGGGTGCCCTGTGCAGCCATAGAGGTTTGCTGGGTAGCAGTCAGCAAAGATTCCTCAGCTACCTTGGAGATGCAGGGAAGGCATCATGTGACAATTAACTGACCCCCTTTAGGACCCATTCATTGTCTTTGGTCTGTGTGTCTCTCTCTGGATCTAATCAATAGTGACGGAAGTTAACCTTTGCTGAATTCTTGGGGCATTCAACTGTGATCCCTTTCATTTGTTAAAGGGTGCCCAACCCTTCCCCTGCACACCCTCCATCCCACATGCACGTTCAATATCAGGTATTCATCCTGCTAGGAGAGCTGCCTCCATTCATGACCTGCCCCTTTCCCTTCACTCTCTATCTCAAAAGGCAGCATCCCCATGTGTTCACTCTTAAAATGGTGGCAGGAGCAGCTCATATGAATGCTGATATTCTTCTACTGCCTCAAGGACATGAGCATGTGATTATGTTTTGGCATTTCACCTTCATCAATACTAAAATTTAGCAAGAAATGTGTACAATGAAGCCTTATGTCTTAGGCCTTTTTCTTATTAATCCTATTACACTTGTCTTTATGAGCTCTCCAAGTTCCTTTTACTCCCTCTGGGGCTTGGCTGCAAATGAGATTTTGCATCTCAGTGTAAAATAACCAGAACATTTTTCTATAAAATTAAATAAAAATCCTCCGTCCTGGCAGTACATGCCAGAATCCAGTTTCTGGAGTCTACATCTTTCCAAGTCCTTCATTGTCTTCTCATCTTCACTTAGCTTTGGGAACAGGCTTTCATTTTGTTCTGGTGAATATTGTGAAGAAAATTAAGGAGCAAACTTTAGACAACTCAGACAAACAAGAGGGAGAAGAAGCGTGACTGAGTTAAACAAGAGGGAGAAGAAGCGTGACTGAGTTAAAGAAGCCTCTGACTTTTAGCAAACCTCCACTTACTATATATGCCTCAGTTTTCCAATGCACAAAATGATTATCAGTGATAGTCCTAGCCTGCAATGCAGGTGGGATGGCTCAGCTCATGAATGTTCAAGATTACGATGAGATTCTGTTATAACTGATAGTATCAATATTATTGTGGTTACAGAACTTTTAGGTAAATATTTTTATTTCTGAACTTGACTGAATCTTCTTTGGTTTGAAAAACAGGACTAGGATCTGCACCAATTCCAAAATTCCTAATCAGCTAAACAATTTTTTTTCTTTTTTTTCTTTTAAATACATTGTTTTGACAAGAGAGACTCAAGAACCAAATTCTGGTGTCAGATTTGTGTATATATTCAATAAGGAAGCTATGCCTTCTCCTAAAAAGCTTACTTTAAGAACAAGAAAAAGCAAAATGGAAAGTGTATTGGAATTCTTAATGCCATCTAGAGTTAGTAAGCCAGAGTAAAATGACCAGAAATGAAAAATAATGGCTGAAGAAAGTTATAGCATCCCTTCCCAGAGCTCCAACTGCTTTGAATTTAATCTTCCAGAGAAAAGTAAGTATTGGGTGGAAAGCAATTCTCACCATATTAAGGAAGGGGGATTTTTACTGTACCACGTTTGAACAGGTTCGCTGCACTAACATTATCATTTACCTTTGATCTGTAAAATCTGGATATGTGTTTGCAATTCACCAGTTCTACTCATAATTTAAAGCCTTTAATACCTGATATGGCAGGATGACTTGGGCTGCAAGAAGAAAACAAAATCAAGCACAACTTGTAATGCCTTAAAAAATCCTTGACCTGAACCAGCTGAGCTCCTGTTCAACATTGTCTCAGAAGCTCCACCAGCAGACTTCCACCTGCACAAGTGTTTTTCTGTTCAGCCTCTGCAGCACACCACTCTTTACCATAAAAGCTGACATTTAGATATGAAAAAATCAGGAAGGAAAGGGGATGATTTAAAAATAAAATGCAATTTACACTAATTATGTCATTACATAGGATGCTCTGCAAAAAAACATTAGCAAGTGAGATAATGTCAGCAAAGCTCAAGATGAGCTGTATGAAAGACTTGCAAGTTCCTAAGTCAGAAAGCTGTGGCTTCCTGCTGCTTCTCATTTCTTGGCCAATCAATGCTTCATAAAGACTTTTAGGATACAGTTAAAGTAGCTCTGCAGTCCTAATGTCTGCAGTATCTAAACAGGAAACTAGTGGTAACATACTGATATGTGAAGCAACCTGGTACAGAAAAACACAGGAGCATTCCTGTTACAACACCAGGGAACAGACCAAGTGAGGCAGTCTTGAGTCACCTGTGGCAAAACAGTCAAACCAAAGACTTCCAAAGCCCAGCATCATGCCACAATCATTGACTACCCTTCATTTCACCACCAGCAAATTTGCTGAAAAGGAGATGAGTCCCAGCTCAGAGCATAGGGCCTGCACATGTGCAGCTTGATGCCTTCCTGACAGGGATCAAGGCCTCTTTGCAAGTCCTCTCCTTTTCCCAATACTCACCCTGTACAGAAGTGGAAGGCTGTATGTCTTGTCTTGAAGCCAGAAAAGGCTACCATTAGCAATTAAAATAAAAATAAAAATAAAAATAAATAAAATAAAAGAGCACAGAGAATTCACAAATGCTTGGTTAGGTCCAGCAAAGCAGTTCTTCAATCAGCATGGGTACACCTGGTAAGGTTTTAATACATCTCTCAAGTACCTTCAGCTCAGAACATCTCAATGTGCATGTCAATACTTTTCACTTTGCTCTTTTGTAGCCTGGAGAGGCAAGGGGGGAACTTGCTTTTATTTCCATCCCCAATCGATCCTGCACAAGTTTTTCAGGGGGTTGGGCACAGACCACTTTATCATTTAAAACCTGAATGAAACCCGTAACATGGCCTCACCTGCACATGCACTCCTACCCTATGGCAGGCTTCATCTTATGCCAAACAGACCAAGTTTAAGGCAATCTTGAAGACAATCTTTCAGCAATCTTTCTCATAGTGGATGTAAAAAAACTTAAGCTGTAATATTCTGAAGGCCCAAAAGCTGCCTTAGGGATGTGGAAGACAGCAAACAGGTCCTTCCAACACATTTTCAACCTTCATTTCTCTAATCTCCATGCTCTAATTCAGCTGGCAAGTTGATGGCCTCAGAGATTCTGCCATCCAAGAGATGATCAGCTAACAAACAGAGCTGATACTTCTATTTTACATTTCACAGTACACAAAATCTCAGAAAATGGACTTCGGCTGTGCTCTTTTTTGCTTTTTGCTTTGCTGCTTTGTTTTGTTTTACAAAACTGTTCACCATCAATCTATCTAAACCACTTCACTGACCACATGGGCTGCGCAGCGAAAGACTGTGATTATTTGTCAAAGCTTTTATTTCAAGAAAAAAAAGCCCCAAACTGACAAAAGTAATTTCAACAAATTTTTTTGACAAATATATTTTAAAATTGTTAGGCTACGTCAGTTAACCAGATGAATAATGCAAAATGATACCAGGTGAATAATTTATTACAAAATAGGGAGGGAAAACACTATATAAATTATTGAACTAATATTATTTGACAAGTGCTTGCCCTTCCCTGAAGTGCAGCTTTCTCTGTGAGGGAACAAAACAGCTGTTTAAAAGCAACAATAGTTTAAGACAGCAAATGAAGAAGAATAACAAGTGCTAAAAGAGTACAAGATTAGACAGAATGTAATTATCCAGATTAGAAACTGGTTAAAACTGGGAAACAAAGCAAAGGTCCTCTTATAAAATACATCATACAATGACAAACACAAATTGTCCAGATATTTTCCTCTAATTTCTTTTTTTTGTTCCCTTAGCTTTGAGGTTTGGTTTTGTAAATTTTTTGGTTTTTTTTTTTTTGTTTGTTTGTTTGTTTCTTTATTTCTTTTTGTGGATTTTTTGGAGGTTGTGGTATTGTTTGTTTGTTTGTGGGGTTTGTTTTTTTTTGTTTTGTGGGGTTTTTTAATTGGGTTTGTTTGTATGTTTTGGGAAATTTTGGTGGGATTTTTTGCGGGTTTTTTTACGTTTACTATTAACCAATTAATAGAATAGAGTAGGATAGAGTAGAACAGACTATTTCGGTTGAAAGGGACCTATAGTAATCGTTCAGCCTGACCGCTTCAGGGCTGACGGAAAGTTAAAGCCTGTTGTTTTGGGCGCTGTCCAAATGTCTCATAAACACTGATGCCTTGGGGCATTGACCACTTTTCTAGGAAGCCTGTTCCACTGTCTGACCACCTTCTCGGCAAAGAAATCCACTCTAGGTCCAGTCCGAACCTCTCCTGTGACAACTTTGAGCCATTCCCACGTGCCCTGTCACTGGATGCCGGGGCGGGGACGGATCAGCAGCTCCCTCTCCACTTCCCCTCCTGAAGGAGCTGCAGAGAGCAGGCGTGGCAGAGCACGGAGGTGCATCGCTCACAGCAGCACGTGGAATGGGAGGCTGAGGAGAGCGGCCCAGCGCCAACCTCCACCAAGCCCACAGGCTCTCTGTGTCCCTTCCCTGCTCCGGCCCTCGGCTCCCGCTGCCCCCGGCGCGGCCTCGGTGCCGAACGACGCCTGGCGGCGGGAGCGCGCGGCGCTGCCATGGCGGCGGCGGGAGCGCGGCCGCCGTGAGGCCCCTCAGCCGGGCCGCGGGACACTGCGCTGGCAGCTTCCATGCCTTGTGGGAAGCCGTTTGTTCCCGCAGGCCGGAGGGAAGTGAGGGAAGCGGGATGGTCCCAGCTGACAGGGCTCAGCCACACGTGAACTCTGACTTGCCTGTCAGCCGTGATTAGTTAGGAAGGAAGGACCGTCTGCAGCTCTTCAGGCATTTTCCCCCATTAGAGAAATTGTTAGGTTGGAAAAGAACTCTAAGATCATCTAGTCCAACCATTAACCCGACACTGCCAAGCCCACCACTAAACCATGTTCCTGGATGCCACTTCTATACATCTTTTAAAGACCTCCAGGGATGGTGAATCCACCACTTCTTTGGACAGCTGTTCCAGTTCTTGAAAACCCTTCAGTGAAGAAATGTTTCCCAATATCCAGTGCAAATCTTGTCTGGCACAACATGAGGCTGTTTCCTCTTGTCTTACCACTTGTTACCTGGGAGAAGAGACCAGGCCCCACCTCACCATAACCTCTTTACAGGGTGTTGTGGAGAGCAATAAGATCTCCCCTGGGCCTCCTTTCCTCCATGCTCAACAACTCCAGCTCCCTCAGCTGCTCCTCATCAGACTTGTGCTCCAGACCTTTCACCAGCTCCATTGCCCTTCCCTGGCCACGCTCCAGCACCTCAGTGTCCTTCCTGTGGTGCATGGCCCAAAACTGAACACAGGATTCAAAGTCCAGCCTTGACCAATCCAATTAGCCTTAGAGCCAGCCAGGATGGCCTTACTCAAAATCATGAAATAGCACCTTGCATAGCTATTATTGTTTCTCCAGGAGCTGTTGCTTTAAAGACACTACCAGTCCCTTTCAAAGGGCAAATCATAACTGTGACATCTTGGAAAGATTTGCTTCTAGTAACTAAGTGCAGGAGCTGAGCTCACCCTAAGTATTGCAAGAATTATTTGGGGAATTTATGCTCTTGGGTCCTGGCTCCCGGTCACTAGCAAGGAAATGCTGGACTGCACAGAAGCAAAATTTACAAATCTCTGTCACCGTATGGGAACATTGTGATAGTCCCAATTTACACACACACTTTGGATGTGTAAATATTTCAGAGCTGCAGTTTAAGGGCACCAGTGATTTGCGCACCACTATATATCACTACTTCCCAGGGAACACAGTGCCATTGAAAAGTAGTACTCAAGGCAGGGGTGGATTTAACATTAGCATCTCAGCACTACGCTACAAGTCTGATTGTTTATATACATCATGTCAACTGATTTAAAAATCTATATTTACACACACTGAGATGGCCTCCACTCATTAATAAAGACACTTGTAAACCACTGGATCTGCAAGTTGGCTTTCTAATTTACTAGCATCTGAGTATCAGATTGCCCACCCTTCCTAGGCAAAAGCTGATGAGGAACAAAACTAAATGTTCCACGCAGTCCTGTAGACTGTGGTTGTCTATATACCACTGGCATCCATATTCCTCATACTACTCTTCTCCATAGACTAAATTTTTCTCTTCTGACCCAAGGGTTTTTTAGCCTCAGATCTTTTCGCCAACACTGAACTCAATCATTTAAATGAGTTTAACGACAAAGGTTGTTTTTTCCAAGAGGAAGCTGGAAACCTGCAGCAGTAAGTTCTTGGGGGCTAAGAGCCATGCAGTGAGCGAGTTGCCATCGCAGCTGCTCACGAGGGCCCCTTCTGCCAGCAGCTCTCCAAGCTCATAACTCCCTTCCTCCCCTGAGCACGAATGATGAAATATTAGAGGCTCTGATCTCTGCCTCATTAAATAGAGAATATTCTCGCTCTGTCTTGACCTGCACTAGGGCCAGTTTAAGGAGCAATCTGTCATGAGATCATTAATACAAAGACTTGCTCAGAGGGCAAGGATGTTCATCCAAAATTAAATTCTTAACCTTTTTGGGAAGGACTTTGGAAAGGATATTTTACCTTTCCTAACTGGAGGAGTCAGTTACATATTTCTGCACTGCAGAGATGATGGAATCAAAGTCAAGAGGCCAGCATCATGCTGAGACTTTGCCTCCCCAATTCTTTCAGTGATGTCCAGCACTGTGTGAACAGAAGCCCTAGAGATCAGGAAGTAGAGCAATGGTCAGGGAGCAAACCAAGGTCAGTTAAAAACTGAAATTAATACAGTTCAAATAGGCCAAAGACAAGGGCCTGATAACAGCAGCTTGACAAGGGATAATATGAATACACTGGCAATGCCTGTACATAGAGAGATGCTGTAAAAACATGAATGAGTCTCAGCTATCCTTTCAAGACACAGATCCAATTGTCAGACACAGTGCTTGCAAGTCACATGAGTGACAAAGGTGTCTCTGGCTCTGCTTGAATTGCTGCTTATAAGCATTCTGGGAGAAGGTCTGTCCTTTAATATATGAATTTACCATATTTGATATCCAAGTGGTTCCTCAGCCTTCATCCTGCCCCCCTCTTCATTTTTTTTCCTACAAAGGTTTTAATGACCAGAGGTATCCACTGGGTGATGATGGGAGCAAGCTCCCATCAAGGGAGTAAGGATGGAGGCAGATGGAGAGAGAGAGATAGGAAACCTTCAGTACAAACATTTTCTCCTAATAGTATACAATCTACACAGACTGCTGCAGAAATGGGGTGAATAATAAAATCACAGAATTTTCTCATCCTCTGTCACTGTCAAATCCTATTAAACTCACTCCAGGTAAAAGGTACACTATTGACACTGCTAAAACTACACTACACATTTGGGTTACCATAAGCAAATGAAAGAAGATGGGTGTGAGAGAGGATAAAGAGAAATCACAAATCATCATCTTCCCAGTGAAGCATCAAGAATATATGTGTTGGGGCTGAAGTGCTATTCCTGAGGACACATAAATGCTATATTAGATTAGGACTGGAGCTTGATATTAACCCTCTCATCACTGTTTTATTTTTCTATGAATATTGTCTCTGCTGCTTCTTTTGAGGCTAATGTGCTTTTATACCAAAGAAGATACAGACAACTGGATTAGTATGGGATTTAGGGAGCAGACTGTGTACTGGGTGATGTGACAGCGAACAACTAAATTTAATATGGCAGCTTGATCCATTATGTATTTTATTCCAAGAAGAGTCAATATGGGCACATGAAACCTGGACTGGATCTGGCATCACAGTGGACTAGGATCCAGAAGTGTCAGTTCTGGGCCACACGATGATCGCATTTTAACAACCACTATTGCTGCCACTAAGTACATTTTACATGGCTTAAGCTTATAAATGCACATAACCCTCATTAAAAATCATCCTGACCCTAAACTTTAAGTAAAGATAGATAATATTTAGCACCCTTTTGGCATTTTTACTTGTGAAGTTTAAAGATCTTTAATCGATCAATATCGTTGCACTCATTTCCACAGAGACACTAAGCAGGGAGGCTAACACATGCAAGGTTGCCCAGTGAATCAGGAGGCTTAGGGACTACACACAGAGTTTCCAATTTTTTCAAAACCCCTATGGCAGCCTTTGCTCAGCTTACTACCACAACTGAGACTTTATACACTTTCACCAATTGGGCTTGAAATTTGCACACATAACCAGAATCCTAGTTCTAATAGTCTTGGAGGGGTATGAAAGTAGTTCAGGTTCTACCAAAGACACAGTATGGTGATGACTGCTTGCAATTACTGGATTAATTAAAGACATGCAGTGATAACTTTCTACAAGTATTCTGAAATACCTGTCTCTTCTCTTCTGGATCTTACACAAGTTTAACTTCATACATATATACAGAGGAATACATGTCACGGTAAATATTTATCAGCTGATGACACTGATTACACCAAGGCCTGGCCCAAGCCTGTCATGACAGAAGAAACTTGCTCACTAGAGATAAACAGCTTTTAAGAAATGTAAAGTCTGTGTTATGTTTTATTAAATTTAAAAAAATAAAAAATATATATATTCTGAAGAGGGCGTGCTGAATTTGATGCCAGGTTCTCCATTACATATCATTGACCTGATCCTTCTCAAAGCTTTATCAGTTCTGAGAGGGACACAGCATGCAACTATTCCAAGAATCAAGGAGAAGCCTTTACAGAAACAGGTTTTGTAATCATTTGCAATTAATTTAGCATACAGAGCAACGTTCTAGGTGTCATGTCTTCCAGCTGGTGGCCAGACGCTACAATGGATGCGACCAACTGGCCACAGTCTTTCAGCCTGGCAAGCCAGGCTTCTGTGTGAATGGCCAGTGTTTTTCCATGGCTGAGGCTCAGAGCACCATGTCCAAGTCCTGCAAGCAGATGCCAAGCCAGCTGAACCACAGAGGAAATTATCCTCTGTCCAAACTGGGCAGAGGGATGCCAAAGTTTGGGAATGAATACCAGCCAGCCAAGAGGATCTTAAGACTGGGAGCAGTCATCTTTCCCTAATGGTTTTAGGTCTGAGATACATGGAAGGAGGAACAGATGGCTTTCGCATTCAGAGCCCAGCCCAAGGATTCAAGAGAATGCGATGTAGTTTTTCTGTAGCTTCTCTAATTTTGCACACCTTTATGAAGCAATACATCAGGTTCTGGGGCTGGCTCCACTTAGGCTGGAGCTCCTGCTGCACAGGGGGCTGAGAGCTTACCTCCCAGAGCAACATAGCTGGCTTGGTACTGGGATGGACACAAATTAATGTGCCCAGGGCACAGGTGAAAAACAACCTTTTTTAATGGCAGCTTAGAGATTTCTTCAGTGCTTTATCTGAATGCTTCTCAGTACTACTTTTTCTAAGAGCCAGGAAAGAGCTAGGTAAATACCACTTTGTCTGGGATAAACTGTCTGTGAATGCTGAGGAAGAAGACAGAGGTTTTTAACATGCATTCAGCCTAGAGAGCTCCACAGGTAGAAATGTCTCCTCAGTGATGAGCACTAAGGCCCATGCAGCCTGAAGGATGGGTTGCACTTAATTGCTTTGCCCATCTGCAATTGTACGGTTAATTTTTAGCTAATTTCTGCCCTGAGTATGACTTAGCTATCACTGCCATAACATTACAGCTAAAGACCTGATTGCATTTCCAGATAGGCTTGTCACTTAGAAAACACTAATGTCTCACTTTTGCAAGGCAATTATGAAGCGTTACTCTGATTTTATAACATACCAAATTTCTGTGTGGCTACAGACTGATAACATTGAACCAGCAGCGGCATTGATTTAGTGCTGCTGGCAGTCTGACTTCTGGAATACTACAGGCCACTAGTGGCCATAATACAGGAATAATTAATAGTAAGGCTTAATCTTGCCCTCTAATGAACACAGAAAAACCTCTCTCTCACCCTTGCCCATCCTCCTCTCTATGAATCCTAAGAGGAAGCAAAACTGTGATTTAGCAGGCACATCTTAAGGACCAAGGGTCTGAGCACAGCAGAGCAGGCAAATGGCTGTCATACAATGTGTGGATTGTTGCAGGTACTGACACACTATGAAGGGAGATACATCCACACTTCACTGGCTGTGAGAAAAGTGCTTGCTGGGAGTCTTTGAGGGAGCAGTGAAAAGGAGTAATGTCTTATTTCTATTGTATAAAACAGCTCTGAAATCAAGGCACCTTTGTTTCTAAATAGTCTGTCTTTGTTTCCATGTGCTGGCAGTTCAAGCAATCAGAAATCCTGAGTGTAGCCTCCCCAAACCATGAAAATTAGTTTTTTAGAGCTCTTGGTTTTGAATCATCAGGTGACATTTAGGGCTGTATTTTCAAGCATTTCATCAGCTGACATTATAGTAAAAAACATTCAAGTCCTCTTCACTTCCCCCAAAAAGCAATGAATGAAAAATTTGTCTTCTCACATACCTAAGAGGCAGCTGAGCTCAAAATTAGATATGGAAGAACTAAGAATTGCTGCTAAAATCGTGAGCGTCAACAGTGCAAAATTTCCAAAATCTCCTTCCCAGTGTTGAGGCTGTTGTAATGCTGTATTTGAAATAGAAAATGCTTTATTGTGCTCTATTTGAATTCTCCCATGCTGCTCTCCTCTTCTTGTTAAAGACATTCACGGGGGAAACCTCTGCATGTTCTTTGTGTGTGAGGGAACAAAGTGTCCTCTCCCCTGGAGGCAGAATACAGTGTTACTGAAGCTAAAAAGGCCCAAAGTGCTATATAATGCTAAAATAACAGGGAGTTTTACCTCTACTTATCTCTCATAATCCTGAGCTATTTTTCCTCCAGATGAAATGAAAGATATATCCCATCATCTCCACTGCACACAAATATCATAGCCTGTAAAACTACACATTAGCAACTTGGGAGATTCCCTCCCACAAGAGCAGATCAACTCAGGTGAACAATGACTAAGAATTTTGGGGTTTCACCCCCTCACACCTCATTTTATGCCTGAAACATATGATACCTGCTAATAACATATGTAGCTGTGGGAGCCACAGTAATTACTAAGGCAAATGAATCTCATGCCTCAGGAAGCAGAGTGCTTTCCAATAGGGCTCAGGAAGGGAGTCCCCTGCCTGAAGCATTACCCTGAGATGTGAGGGGCCTAAAACCTCTCTCTTTGTGGCAGCTCTCACTGCACCTCTTGTCTATCAGGCAGCTCAATCTAAAATCCTTGGCAGGAAGCTGTGCCAATAAATATATTCTCTATTGGCAGGATATTGCACTCTGCTGAAATATCACATATTTGGCCATTAGGGAAGGCAGAGTTTGATCTTGTATGTCAAATCCTATGTTTCCGTGAAAAATGAAGGAGCAAGCCACTATGCTCTACTCCACTCTTTTCTCCTCCCAGCTAACCAGCCAAGGATGCTGTCAGAAGTAAAACAGTGCAGGGCTTGCTTTGCCCTGGAAACAGCTGTACCCAAAAGTAGCATAGAGGAGCGACTGGAAAGCAGAAAAGGGGCAGGAAATACATGTTCCAACTTGCCAGCTGAAACTGCTGAGAATTTTAAATTTAGGTCTCTCATCAGCCCTGACACAAAAATTGTAGCATCAGTTAAGTCGTAATGAGTTAGTGGTGCATGTGACGTTTACAGATTGTAGATTAGGAGCAAAAGTATGGGACCCCACAGTAGCCTCCCTTAGCAGAGATGGCGTATTTGGACCCAAGGTTTAAATTCGGGAGTTTCAACAAGAAATTGAAATTCTTGGGGCATAATAGGATACAAAGCTTTTCTTCTGTACATTAAACTAGATTTTACCAACCCTACCATAGGTGACCAGAAACTCTTAACATGTGCCTGCTTCATTTTGGGCAGGTATTAGGTGGCCAAGGGCTAGCTGATTATTGTACAGGTACCAACCCCAAGCCCCAGCTATTGCAATAATTGATTTCCTCACTGTGATGATAAATTTAGGACTTATCATAAAAGACAGATAAAAAGTATGTTGCAGAAGAGGGAAGACTGGGTCAGCACATCTACTCCAGATTTTGACCACTCTGGGGCCTGATTTTCCCCTCAAGATCAGTCAAATCCTAGCCAGCTTCAACACAGCAGATGAGCCTGAAAACACTCTGAACATAGACCAGGTCTCCTGGATTATGCCCACACAAACATCACTTCGTGTGCCATAGTGTTAGCCTCAGGATAGATGCGGGGTGCCTGAGCCACCCTTGCTTGCAAGGGGTTTGCATAGTGGAAGAGGCACGCCGGGCCTCCTTCTCTGGTGGGTTTGACTACCCAGGAAGCCTGGGCTCCTGTTTCTGGGAGCACCACTTCCACCAGTAGCAGGAATGCCAGTGATAAGTGGTGAGCTGTAGGAATGCTGCATTCTGTAGTGCAGGGTATTTGTTCATCCTCAGGCAGGGAAATGGATGCAAGGGGGAGAGGGTTAGATTAGCTCACATTCATAAATGTTCTGTATGCTCTGATACTCCATCAATACTCTTTTTTTGCCCCGCTTCCTCTTCTTCCTCCTCAAAACTCAGCCTCTTCCCTTCTGCCTGGTTTCATCACAACTCCAGATTGCTTGAACAAGCTGCCTGATAAGCCCACAGATGCCAACAGGAAGCAATGATGTTACAATAAGTGTCACAGGGAAAATGTCAACTGTATCATTATAATGAAGGTCATGTCTCCCTCACAGAGAGCTCAGGGCTCTGCACAATTCATGTGTTGTTATTAGGTAGATGTTGACATATGTAACTTCTACCTTACAAGATTCACAGCACAGGGACAAGGTGAGAAAAAGCTGGCTCAGATCTACTCCAAGCTTCAGTCTCATAGAAAGTACAGAAGAAAACAATTAACATGCATTACACTGGTGGAAATTCACCATATACTGCAGTTCCAGCTCCCTGTGACAGACAGGATACACACATAGGATACCAGGGCAAATGCATAGCATGTAAGCAGCCTCAGATAGCACCAAAGCAAAGCACAAAGAGCAAGTTAGGCACAAAAGCAACCAGCCTGCACCCCAAAGTTGATACTAGTAAATGGCACTTGGATACTCCACGTAAAACAGCTCGCTGCCTCTCTAATGTAGGGAATCTCCTTTTAAACCTAGCAATAAAAATGATAAAAAGGGGACTATAAAAAATAAAAGCTTTGAATTAATACTCTAATGAAGTTTTATTATTTTTCAAAAAAAGATTTTGTTCCATGATGAGAAAATATATACTCTCCTTGGCTCTGACTTGATGTTAGGAAGTGGTTGTAGGAGTGGTGGGGGATGTATGTGCATGCATGTGCATGTGAGATGAAGGAAGACACTGAATGCAGAAGGCAGAGGCCTTTTAGTTCTCCAGAAAGACACAGTGTTCTTTCCTGTCTTCACTCCACATCCAAACCTTTCAATATTTTGCTCAATAAGGGATGATATGTTGGCAAGGGTTTTCATGTGCACACACTCAAGCATGTATGCACATGTACCCTGCTGGAGCTGGTGGAAGAATATTAAAATCTGAGAGATCTGACTAATGTGAGGCGTGACACAGTGCTTTCCGGGATCCACAAGACTGCCCATCACTCATTTGTTGAGGAAGATTGTTAGGGCATTTTTCACAGATCCCCCAGGACATCAAAACTACTTATGTACAGACAGAGAGGAAGAAAGGAGCGTGGTATGAGAGTGATCATCTAAAGAACTGGAGGTGTACAGCTTTTGAGGGCAAGGCCTAATGTAGGACTGGTTTATCAGGAGACTTATGGGTGGCTGAGCACCATTTTACTCTTCTTCCAGTCCAGAAAGCCAAGGGAGAGGTAAAGCAGTGGGATCAGCAGGTTGCAGCTGAATGATAATTGCACTTCCCTGTGATGCTGGGTTGTAATTTATCTGCTCCCTCCCATTCCCACAGTGCTATGGTATATCCCCTCCCACCAATTTGTTCCCATATGCACTACTGTGAGGCAAAATTGCTGGTTGGACTGAGCCTGATATTTTTTATGGCAGACTGTGTCCACTCAGGTGCTTGGGGAAATGCTGCCTCAGGACTGAAAGTACAGGGGATGTTGAAGCATCTATTTGTATTTTACTCTAGTAAGAACAGAAGGGAAGTGTCAATTTATTCCTCCATCCATAGGGCCATATTCTTATGCTTCTAAGAATAAAACAGTCAATGTGGAATTAGCAAGCAATAGCTGAACACAGTGGAGATGCACTGAGAAGAAGCTGGGATGATTTGGTTTCAATCTTCCACTCCCTAAAAGGTGAACTGAAGGAAGATGAGAGCAGAGAAGAGAAGGAAGGTTATTTACCTCTAATTCTATTTTCTATCTTGGGATGATCCACCTTCCCTGTCTTTGCTCAGTGCTCTGGAAAAAAAACCAGTTGAAACTCAGAGACAGCCCTTGTTAGTCCCTCCCAGGCTGCATCTGAAGCCCATTGCAAGGACAGGTGCTACAAGTTCTCTGCAGAAAAGACTTACAAAGTGATGTCACACCCTAAACCAAGAGGGACTGGACTTCAGAGGGAGACCTTCAGAACAAAGCCTGTTGAAGGAATCTCCAAAAATGCTAAGTTTGGTTTCAAATATCAAGTTGTCATTGTCTTCCCCACCATTCCACCATCCTGTCACATCTCTATAGTCCAAACAGAGAACAAAAAATTATTCTGTCTTGAGATTTCCCAGATTAAAGCCAGTGAGCCATGCTCAAGAGATAAAGGGAGAGTTGAGGCTTTCTCTCATCATGGGGAAGAAGGTGAAAAATAGGAAGAAGTGATTTAGGGGTGTCTTGGTTTGAAAAGACAGGTATCTGCTAGAAGGGACAAGAGCCTCCCTTTTAAAGGAGAGTATAAACCCCCCCTTTTTCCCTTCTTTCCTTTACTATGATTTTCGAAATTAAAGAGCTCTCAGGCAGAGATATGGGGGTAGGAATAACAGTCCTTTACTGAGGTATATATATATGTAGAGAGAGAAACAGAAACACAACAATAACGGCAAGATCAACAGCAACAGAGCAGGAAGCCCCGTAAACAGTAAACAGTTCTGGTTGTGGACCCCTTCCTTTGTGGTGTGGTTACCCCTCTGATGTTCCAGCG
>VZTT01008558.1:48276-74695 GCA_013400855.1 Buphagus erythrorhynchus | reverse complement strand
TCCGGCCGTCCAGCTCCAAAGCAAGAGGGGCGAGCGGTGCACGAGCGAGCGGCGGCAGAGCACCAGCCCTTCTCCTCCCCCCTTTGAGAGAAAACTGTTAACTGAGCTTATGGGTGTAGACCCAAATACTTAGCATAACAATGGGAAAAATTCCACAGAAAGAAAAGGGAAAATTCAACCCTCAACAAGGGGTTGACCAGCAACCCCATTCAGCACAATGGATTTCTGAATCCAGCCAAAGAAGGGATTCACTGGGAAAGTCTAGCAAGCCTTCCCTCAGAAGAAATCACCAAGGGACTGGATGCAGTGTCATCAGAAGCAACCCCCTGTTGGTCCTGCTGTTGCAAGCAAGTTAATCCCAGTGGCTCACAGATTTTTTCACTTGGCTCCTGATCTACAAAGTAATCTGAAAAGGAGTGCTTCCTGTATTTCTGTCTGTGCTTATTTATTCACTTATTTTAATTTGAAAGAGGATTTAGTGATTCGTGGGAGTTGGGGATCAATATCCCTATCTTGAGCCAAGAACAGCTCCAAGCAAGAGCAGTCATGGGATTCTGTGACTGATGGCACACCTCAGAACTGACGTCCCAGCAGGGCCTGGCGTCCCATCTACCCTTTGGCCACTGCCCCTACTATGCCACAGCCACTCCAGCACCTCCCTTGGCTGTTTCCTCTCCCTCCTGCACTCAAGTCTTCCTTGAGTAGAGACTATAAAATAGAAGACTAGAGACTATAAGCCAGGAGATGAAACTATGATTTGGGATGATAAAATTAAGATGAGATCCACCAAATTCATTTTTATTTGCCATCATAAACCAAGTTCCACTTTACAAGACAGAGAAATTAAAAAGGAAAATGAGAAGGCGTTCAAATGCATCAGTAACAGGTTGTTAATAGAACTAAAGTATTTTGTACTATTTATATTTTATGAAGCACTATTGCTGTGCTTTGTCCAACAGCACATCCCAATAAATGATTTACCAACTCGTAAAGGATCCAGCAAACTGATCTCAGCGCATTCTTTAGAAGGCCAAAGATTCTAATCTGTGTTACAACACCATCCCCCCCAAATACACTGATGAACTTGAAAGCTGAAAAAAAATCCAAAACCCTTATAAGTCCTCACTTCATTTTTAAAACTTTTCTACTGAATTTTTTCAATTGGTATAAGATAGTGTTCTGCCAGAAATGAAGTAATTTTTCAAAAAATGATAGAGAACATTTGAGAAGTCCATAAAAGAAATTACAACTTTCTAATGAAAAATAATTTTTAATATCACACATATTTGATTTTCATATTTCTGACAGAAGAAATAATTATAAAAAGTAATTAGAAGTATTATTTCTTAAGCTTAGAAATATTTCATAGCCTTAGAGGTTTCCTTTAGAAGACCTCAGCTAATCCTACTCCTTTCCAAACACCCCTGAGCTAGGATTTGGAGGACTGCTGATAGATCAGACTCACTGTAAGTAGGTGGTACAGAGAAGGCAGGCAGTTTTCTAAACATAAAAAGCTGTCTCTGCTAACCTCTCTGTTTTGGGTTTTATATTATACTAGGCAAGCACAACATTTCAGATTTATTGGCATGCCTGCGTTAGACTATGATGGTATCAGGTGGCACGTGATGGAAGGTGGGGACCAGCATCTACTTTAGATGAAGCAAAATTGATGCTTGTGAATGAGTGAGGCAAGAAGTGTGTGGTGTCCCTGCAGCATCCAGTGGATGAGGACAATTAGCACCAGAAGATGAGACTTCTCTCCTTGCTCAGCAGAAAGTGTGATAGGAAGGAGGCACAGATACAGCTGATCACATCTCTGGCAAAGCAAGAGGCTGTGAAGGTGTCATGGAAGAGGATGATGTGTCATTCTTGGAGGCACATCAGGTAGTTTGACTCCTATGTCCTATTACACTGATCCTTTACTCCGACCTAGCTTTGCCTGGATCAGTAAAGCAGCAATAGCAATGACCAGCATGTTTTTTTATGGCAATTTCTATCTTCTCGTGGTCTGGGAGCCATTAGCCTCTCAGTTTGTCTTAGACCTGCTTTCATGTACTCTTGAATAAGTCATGGCAAACAACAGGAGCTCTACTGGCACAGTGGCATGCTTGAGCACAAAGGGCCTGCCCTCAGTAGTGACAGTCAGTTAGTTGTGGTGGAAGGGCACATTAGAGGCTGCTTCTCAGCACTACACTCCTCTGCCCTGCCAGAGCATCTCCAGATGCAGAAAAAATGTCATTTCCCAGACCAGCAGCTCTGATTATGAGCAGCTGCAAGACCAAGTCAGAAGCAAAACAAGTCAGGGTCCTATGTAAGCTCTGTCAGAAAGTACCAGCACTATTCTGGCCAAAGAGGCGATCTTCAGAGCCCTACCACAACCTGGACTCATTCCCACCCACAGCGGTCTCTGTTCTTTTTAAGTGCAGGTATGGACTGGTGTAGTTGCACCATTGCAAAGCTCTGCATGGACCCTTGTTTTAACATCAGATGGGTCTGGGGTTATCACAAGGCTTCGAGGGTGCTGGGAAATGAACATACTGCTGTGGTATACACCTTGTTTGGGACTGACTCTGCAGACTTCTGTTCTTACCCCACGGTACTTCAGCCTGGCTCACAGAAACAGACCTGCGTTCAGCCAAAATAGGAATAGCTACACGCCACGAGCACCAGTTTACTAACGCGGTGCAGTCAGGGCCAAGGGATATTGAAATCCCAGGAACCAAATGCTTCCTGTCAGAAGGCTTGGAGGCAATCGTCACTTTAGACAGGGTCATCAAAAAGCCACTGTGTCATGTGGTCTGAAGGGAGGAGTAGAAGCCCAAGACAGATATTGAAGGGAAGCTGAAGAGGCAGCAGGCAAAGCACAAAGGCTGGGATTTGAGGAGAGCACATTTACTACTGGCTGAATTTGTTACTGTTTCAGTGCAGTTAGCTCCTGTCTGTCACTCTCAATAAAAGTGTTATTGATTAGCATGTGACTTTATTGTAGGGAGCTGGCCAGGAGCCAAGGTGGAAGGACTCCAGATTGAAAAGAGGACAACTGAGCTGGCAGGGAGGGGAGGGGTTAGGGAGAACGGAGGAGGAGGAAAAAGGAAGCTTGGAAACAAAATCTTGAAAAGAGTAATTAATTCTGATAGTTACAGAAATCTATCCAGATTTTCAAGAATATTATAAATCAGTTGCCTTATCCCCCCCATTAGCATTCACACTGGGGAGGGATCCTGGGGAGAATTGATCAGCAGAGAATGCCAGTGCCCTGGGGAAGGACTCTGGCTCAGAGAAAGGAGGATTGTTTTGACTGCTCGTTTCAGACCAATCCTGTGCCCATGTCCATGGAAAACCAAGGAGGCTGGAGGCATGGCCCTGCAGGAGAGATGCATGGTCCCTTAGCCCACCTCCACTGCTATTGGCATACCCTTGAGGATATGCCAAAAGAAAGGGCAGGTGGCCTGCAAATCTTTCCGAAAGTGAGAAACTGTTACTATCTCTTGCAGTTTATCTGGAAAAGGAAAAAAAATACAAAAACTAAATTCCTACAGAAAAAAAACACAGTGTAGAAATTGAAGGGCAGAAAATGTATACTTTCTACATTAAATTAGAAATAAGTTTATTTTTAAAAATATCAATATTTTCTCTGAAATGTTTCATTCTAATTGCTTTCTTTGGGAAAATTTTCTTTAAAACCTGCTTCATTAACAACAGAATCCCATTTTTCATGAAAAAATTCCACTTTTTTTTCCCCCTCCACCTGCAAACTACTTCTTCACTTCTAGCGTCTTTGCAAAGTCATCTGGAACTCCTAGGAAGAACATAAATGTGGAATAGGAATAGTAGTGAAAGATTATTCATTTAACTACATGACAAAAGATAGTCCATCATTATCAAATAAGTCTTGGTCTACCATTTAGAAAGACAAGAAATAAAATTTTGATAACTGACGGATTTCCTATTGTTGTATCTCAAAGACTTGCTCCCAGTTCCCACCTTAAGGCTGGCCCACCTTCCAGCAGGCTGTGCACTGCCTCCTTGGAGGCTCACAGGATGGAGCAGCTGTGAAGTTCTGGTGGGAACCACTGGAACTTTGTTCAGGGAGCTCGGCACAGGATAGCAGACAGTGTTGAAGTCTGGACCCAGGGATGCTGGCAGGGCTGCAGGACCAGACTTGTTCACTGTATACTCAGAATTTAAAAGTGTGCTTGTTCAGCTCATCTGCTTTCCAGAGAATAAAAGCAAGCATGCTTCTGATGTTTATGAGACATGTACTGGCAGTGGAGATCCAGATACCAACAGGTATTGATACCAACAGGATTGATAGGACACAACAGTTTCAAAAACAACCACCATTAAAGCACAACTCTTCATTTTCCCCCTTTTCAAGGCTCAACTCTTGCATTTGATGGTCTGTTGTTGCCAAACACTAATTTCATGGCTATCAATGCCCTGACCTTTTGTTTCTCTCCATTTCCTCACCTCTTTAATGGAAAACTCTTCTGACACTGCTCTTTCCAAAAACACACAAGTTTTCTATACTGGCTGTCCAGCCACTGCCACAGGACATCAGCGTGACAGCAGAGTGGTTCAGTGATCAGGTGTGGTGCCAGTTGTTCTGGAGGCCTGTGACAATGGTACTGGTAGCTGAGCTCCTACCAGGACTATGAAGATATAGCCCAGGTAGCTTGCACACTGAAGTAGCATTGGCTGCATTCTCTGGTCATGCATGGCAACTTTCAGGCAGTGTTAAGAGAGCATGAACTCTGCCACAACATCAACTCAATCACTGAAAGCTTCAATCCTCAAACCACATGGAACATAGAACTTGGAACCACATGGAACCAAGCCACATGGAACTTGGCTGTCACATCTGTCCCTTCCCTCCTCCCCAGCACACCTTCCCATGTGATCTTTGCCGCCTCCCTCCCTCCAGACTGGCAGCAGTGAAGTGACTCCATTAAACCATGGGCCCAGATGGCTTTCTCCTTTCTCTGAGTCCATCTGTGGCCACACTCTGCCAAGCAGGACATCTCCCTGAGGCTCCCTTCACTTGTCTAAACATAGGTTTTTGGTGCCATTTGGGATGCCTTGGGGTGCACAAGACATCTGCACAGAAATGGCAGATATGGCCCAGGACTACAGGAGACCTGAGCCCATCTGCACCAATGGCAGGACGCCAGACAGGACACCAGAAATCTTTTAAAGCAAGAGACTCAAGCACCTAACACTGCTTCCAAAAAGCAACCTGGGGTTTTAGTGTAGAGTGGTTATTAGATGTTATGGGGAGCAAGAACAAAGGAGTCATTTTTTCTGTTGATACCTCCTTGATCTTGCCTTCCCACCAGCAGGCTCAGGAGAGAGTTTCTAGAATATTTTTCCAGAAAAGAGTAGGTAAAGATCGGGCACTGTGTGCTTAAAATAAAAAGTCAAGACACAGTTGTTTAAGTAGAGGAAGAAATCTACAGATTCCCCCACATGTTCTCCTCTTCCCTCTTCCTTCTCTTTGCACTATCTGAGCCATTATTATGGGGAAGGGGTACTGGAGAGAAGGGAAGATTTTTTGAGAGAAGTCCCAAATGATAATATGAATAACTTGCTTGAATACCTTTTTCTGCTTCCCACTTTTTCCCCAGTACTTCCCTCTCCAATACCTACTTTTTATATTCATTTTTTATTTCTATTCCCTGTTTCCTGCACTGCTGCCAGCTCTTAGCTTCATTTACTAGTTTTGATTGCATGTTATTTACTTAGCACCTGTTGATTTGTGCCCTCAGGACTTCTTTGTTTTAAGCAAACAGAATGCATATGATTTTAAATGGACGTAATTTTATAGAAAAAAGGAAGCAATCACTTCCTTCTCACTAAGAAAAAAACCAAAAGATATTTCAGCAATTGGTCACAGCTGAGCTGATCCCAAAATGGTAACCACAGAAAGGGTCAGGGTGGGAATGACAGGAAATCACAACATATGGAATGCATCATCTGTTGTAGGTCTACTCAACTTGCAGTGCCTTTTAAAATGTTAATGACAGACAAAACTCAGCTCTTCTGTATGAGGTACCCTCCTTGTCCTCCTCTCAGCAGAGCCATGAAGCATACAGAGTTGTACTTTGGAAACAAAACAGACTTGGGAAAGTAGGAGGCAAATAGACTTGCACAGATATTGCAAAGTGCTGAGCTAACTAGAGGTCTTGACGTGTTCCCAACAAAAAACACAGAGAGTACTACATTCCAGCACGTGTAAAGGGATGCTCTCATCTTAAGTTTACTCCCACCTGGATACTGGTCTGACTACCAACTTCAGTGTGCCTCCTCCATCAGCACAATGACTTCCTGACCACTCCACAGTCACCACTGCCTTCATGCTGATGCCTTCCTTGGGAAAACATCCTACAGCCAGCTAAGAAATGGCAAGACAGTCTAATTCCTTCACTGCCCCAGAACAGAGGTCAACCAAAATCTTTATTAGAAAAATCAGAGCAGGACCTTCATCATTTCCTCACTTTTTATGCTACTTACAAATTAAATTACAACATACTTCTCAGAGTATCCAACCATTTATTAACCAGGTAGCCTGTTCTGAACACATATCTGCCCATGGCATGCATAAAGACAGCTTGCTTCTAGTATGGTTGGGGTTTGGGTTTTGGGGTTTTTTCGTATAGACAAAAGAAAGTCTGCCAAGCAATTGGATTTTTCTTCTTTTTTAACTATAAAGGTAAAACATCACAGGAAGTAGAAGTCCTACCAACACAGCAGCTTTTCCCTGTCCCTCTCTCTCCTTGCTCGCTCAGAGAGGGCCTGAGCTGTTCACAAAATGGCAGGCTGATTCAGTGCCATGCCTGGACTAGTCTTAAGTACTGACATCACTTTAAGTCTATCAGTTTATGATGCCATCTGATGTACTAGGTCATTAGTCACTTAAGTCACATGGTATTTGCACTGCCCGTATTGGATGACCGATGCTTTAAACAAAACAGAAAATATCAAGTCATTACATTATGTTGTGGGTGGTTTTTGTAATGAGCAAACATTTTGGCCAGAGATGCGTATTAGCTTTTAGGACTCATTTTCACAGGCAGTCAAATATATTCCATACTTAGCAACAGCAAAAGAGAGGACATTTCCCCCGTTTACTGCAAAATGCAGTGTATAAACATAACTTAGTAGCACTGTATATATTTTCTTCTTGTAGACTGGCTTTTCCAGTCAGTTTCCTTTTTTCTTGTTGTGTAGAAACAAGAACTGCAGAAGCACTAAAATGGAATCAAGTTCAAAGACCAAGATATATGTGCTTCTGACAGCACACTTTGATTCTCAGCACTGGGTCATCATAATCGACCCTCTGGTGTTCACTTGAAATCCTCTCTTTTGAATCCATGCTCTTTCCTTTCCCAAGATGCAAAGTTTTACAGGTAGGATTTTCAGAAGCACACAGCACTGGCTTATCTTTGTCTTCACTGTGAGCACACACAGGCCAGTTGCAAATGTTTTTAAAACCTTTCCCAATGTTTATCATTACCTTATACCCTTTCCTGCTAATTGAGCTTCTTGCCACTCTAAATCCTTCCCTACCACCTTACAGGTTACTTTTCTGCAGAACTTTCTTAGTCAAACTCAACTTATGATTTCATTCACACCAAAAGAAACTGTTAAAAAAAGACAGTTGTGAAAGCAGCTATGCAGGGTACAAGGAAGTACTTATGTTTCTGAAAGCACATGGAAAATGGTTCTTAGTTCTCAGCTGACAAGAACCACTTGAAATACCAACACATGATCCATTCACCACTAGACCAGAAGATGCCCCACAGAGGAACAGTGGCTCACTGACAACAGGAAAAAGACAAGAAAAATTGCTCTGAGAGAGGGAAAGGAGGAGCTGCATGGAATAAAGTGTTCTCTGCCACCTGGTAGATGGAGTGTTCAGAGCAGAACTAAAACCTGCAGTGAGCAGACTGCCATGCACGCACTGACTGTCCACAAGGTGAAATGATACTGAAGAGGCATTTCCATTGTGAAGACTTTCTGAAAGGTCTGCTGAATCTGATGGGAAGGACATTTTTCAAAGAGATCCAGACAACAAACTGCGCTTTCCACAATAAAAATACCCATTAAGTTCCATTATGGTTATTTTTTTTGAAGCTAGTCTAGACATTCAAGTACAATTTTTATTCATCTCCAGATAAATAGAGATCTAGATAAAGATGGAGCCACTGCTGCTGTGTAGGGTCAGACTTCATAACAGCCCAGTCATTATCCTATCTCCAACAGCCAGCAGAACACAATAAGCATTCGAGCTTCCCTCATTCCCAAATGCTCTGTGACTCATACTTACTGTGTTAAACAGTTCCTCAGTAATTTTTTTTTCTTTAATGCATTTAATATTTGGAAATAAAAAAATAGGAAAATTGTCTTATTCTTCTGTTGATGAAATGAATCTCACTTGAAAGCTTGTTTTATTCTGATTTCCAATCTGTCTGAGATCTTTCGAGTTCATCTAATTCTAAAATACCAAACACTTTAGGAATTTTTTTTAATGATTTTCAGAAATTGAAAACAGTCAACAGTTTCTCCCAAGGCTACTACAAGCTTGAAGATGTTCTGGGCTTTTAAACAAACACAAATGATGAGGTTTAGGCTTCAAACAAATCCTTCCAGCTAACTTTGAACCCTTTCAGGTTTGGAAATTGTCTCTAGCAGCTTTCTTGGCAGAGAAAGAACTGAAACCATGATCCCAGCCTGGCCTGCATTATCTTGTCTTGTGCTGGTAGTGTCTTAGTACAATGTAAAGGTCATTTCTGAACCTGACAGATCCATGAGATGGAAGCTTCTAGTTCTGGAAAGAGCAAGAAACTTTCCAGGCTACCTCAGCCTGGCTGTTTCTGGAGAAACTGGACAAGCTCATCTAGGATTGATGCTGAGGTTAAGAGATCTATCATGTTTTATTGTTCCTGCTGATGTATGACATGCCATCCTTCATCTCTTTGTAATGCAGATTGCCTGCATGTTGGCTCACATTATACTGTTAGCTTCACTTTTACTCTCTCCTCCCCCAACTCCATTTGGTCTGTTCATGCTAAAAATAACATCAAGATTCATGACTATGAAAGGGATGGGCGCCAGAGAGAGGAAAACTTGCTGACTGAAAGACTCATGGCCATACATACTGCAAGCCTGGATCATCTCTATTTGAGGAACTTCATTTCTGACTCTGGAAATTGGGGGTCAAAGTCACAAACTTGAGGAGCTTGTCCACTATCTATATTAGAATCTTTTCAGCAATGCAGGTTGAGGGACAGATTGATGCTTTCAGGGATTCCAGGCTCCTATCTTCTCTGTGGCATGATCAAAGGCTATTGAGAGGGTTTAATGCGTGGGTTATTTGGGAAAGGACACCAAAGCCCAAAGAAAAGTTCTACAGCTTCATTTTAAGGCTCTATGAGGTTTTGGGCATGCCCCACATGCATGGTCCATCTCTGTTTGAAAGCCTGACTGACAGCTCTTCCTTTCCAAACAGCAAGCACATGCTTGCAGGAAAGCAAGGAGCTTTAGCAAAAGTACGTACAAGGAATTTGTTCTGCTAATCAAGTAGCAGATGTCTGCTCTCTGAGCTTATCACAAAAGCTTGCCCCTTTGTGGTATGCAGGGGCTCCAGGCCACTGGAGATGTGCCTTCGCAGTAAGATTTCTAATGCTGCTCATCTCTAGACATTTAAGAGCCTGGAGTTTTTCTCTTCAGTTATTGTTCTTTTCTAAAATCAGAGGTCTTTTATTTCTTAAAATGCAGCCATGGTGTCATGATGTCCTAATTTGTATAATTGCTGTATATCCTGAAGTTTCCCCTGCAGTTTCAATTACATGTCTCACTTCAATTAAACTCTTTAATTCTCGTCCCAAACTGGCATACAGCATGGCTAACAGTCACGGTTATCCTGCTCTACCCCAAAGCTGCCTGCACTGTCCTAGTGGGATGGCTGAATAGAAAGCAGTTTGAAGCCACCCGGGATAAAATGCATATGAAGAAATGTCAAACATTAATCCTGAGCTACTCTTGCCTTTGTTTTGCATCTGGAGGAACACAATTTGTACCAGAAAAACTTAAGGGAAATTTCAAACTCATGCTTTGAACCAGAGAGTTAAGGGAGCTCAGTAGAAATTGAATACCCTGCCCAGCTTCCTGGGTAAAGGAATGGAAGAGGTGAAAGGCTAGGTTGAGGGGGCTGAAGACCCTCTAGAAGGTGTCCAGGGGATAAAACCATGCACTTCAAGCACTGCAAGAGGGAGATGGAGGAGAGGGTTGGGGTAGGGTTTGCCACACAGGCAGTAGGGCCCATTCCATAAAGCATCTTGTCGTGTAAACAAGATGTACCTTTGACATCCTCCCCTTCAGGGCACCAAGGCATGAAGCAGGCGATGTATTTCAAGCCAAACAGGTGATTTGTAGGTGCTAAGTGTTCATAAAGACAAGATTAAAGAGCTCTCTGATAGCAGGGCAGTAAATCATTCCCCACCTGCAGAGTTGAGTGCCGGGCACGGATGCTCCTCCGACCCTGATTAAATAAAGGATTGCTCAGCAAGATGGGGGCTAAAGTTAGCTGACAGCTCATGAGTGAACTGGTGTCTTGCCTGCTGCTGTTGCAACTGATGGCTAATTTTCTCCCAAAGGAATCTTTGCAAAGGCTGGTAATTAAAACTGGTGGAAGGCAAACAGGCTCATGAGAAGGCAGACCTGTCTGTCCACTATCCCCTAACCACGAGCATCCCCTGACAGCCTGCGTGGGTCAAAGCTGTTCCTGGATGAATAAAATCCCAAGGCCTCATGCTTTCACTTGCTCCAGTGAAAGAAAGCTACAAATAAATATCTAATAGCTTTATATCCAGCGTGCAACAAACCCTTACAAGCTCCAGCTGTCCTACATAGAGTGTTGGGGATCAAATACACACACAAATATATATGTATGCATATATATACACGTCTTCAAAACACCCTTACATTTTCACAGTATCCCAGGCTCTCCCCTGGGAATCATGCTTTCCCCTACATGGTCAGATGTGTGTGAAAATAATTATCTGGGTGTTACAGCCTGGGAAATGATGGCCCAGAGGGAACCTTTCAGTCAAAGATTCAGAGTTTGATGGCAGAGCAGGTAACAGAACCCAGGCAGCATCAACTCCCAAGTCTCCTTCTTAACCAAGCACATGTTTAGACTAAAGAAGCAGGTTTTGTTTTAAATTACCTATTTGACTAGCCTAGATAGGACCCAAAAGAACTTAATGGAAGGGAGCTTAATGGGACCTCATTAGATTGTTATAACATTTTTTCTGCACTGTGCTATTAGCTCTTTAAAATAGATTATCGGAAAGAACACACTTCACAGATTTAAATTACTTGTGACTTTTGCCTTACTTAAGTTATTTCTTTTACTTTTTATTCATCTGGAGTTTTCAGGCTAGTTTGGTGAGATATTTCTTTTCCATTTCTAGATTTACTGATACTTGTAGGAAGCTGGCTCATTTGGGTTGTTAGTGACTACTCAATCCTAATTAAAAAAATTAATTGATGGATTCAAATTTTGGAATATTTTGCTGTAAAACTGAGAAAAAGAGGGTTTTTTTTTTCAAGCTGTTTTTTTAAAGGGGCAACATACTAACAGTAAGATTTTTTTGGGGGGGTTTCCCCCATTTTGCCATTGTATTGAAGCTAGCTATTCAAAGATCATCCAAGTCCCAGAGTTAATCCTGAGTTGTATTTATAATAGCAACATTTCCTAAACTTTGGTGTGCTCAGATTTGCCCCACCATAAGGAAGGAAACACAGTGCAAGAAAGATCTGGAGCATTGGATGGTCATGATCTGGTTCTTTACCTCCAGCCAAGCTCTAAATTTGACCACGTAGCTTTGTTACAAAAGCTCTGGCACTGAACTTTGGGCCAAGAATGGAAGTGACTCGTTCTTTGACTTAAAGAGCGAGTATTGCCTTCATGTGTTCCAGGGATAGCTCAAAGGTACAATCAATAGCAAATTTAAAATAGGGGATAGGGAGATGGAAAAGCTGAGAAGTCCCATGTGGTTGCTTGTCCTGAAAGATGTCTGCTTGTTTTGAGGCTCATCCCACTACTTAACTATCTGCACTAATAAAAAGATGCCACAATAAAAACCCACATGCTGCTTCACAGCTCATGATGTTCCACATTCAACATCCTGTGTCCACTTTCATGAAGCAGAACAAGAGCACACACAGAAGTACTAAGTGTATTTTTTTTGCACCAGCATCTCCTGCTTTTCACACTACAATTAAATTAATTTCCCAATGGGAACAGTATTTTCATGTCTAATAAACTTTCCAAGCCAGTTTTCTTCTACGCTGTCTGTTCCATTCAAAATACTGCTTCACTTTCTGATGAGGGAAAATGGGTTCAGTTCCCTTTGCATCTGTCTCTGCATTGATACATGTCCTGGTTTTGACTGGGGGAGAGTTAATTTTCTTCACAGTGGAGGGTATGGGTTTTTTTTTTTAACTTGTGCAGAGCAGGGTAATGATAATGTAGTGGTGTTTTTATTATTGCTGGGCAGAGCTTAGAGACAAGGCCTTTTCAGCTTTTTGTACTGCTGTGCTGGCCTGGAGACTGGAGGTTCCTGGGAAACTGGGAAGAGACACAACTGGGGCAGGTGACCCAAACTGACCAGAGGGATGTTCCATTCCCCATGACATCATGTTCAGTATATAAAGCTGAAGGAAGAAGGACATTTGGAGTGATGATGTTTGTTTTCCTAAGTAAATGTTACACGTGACAGGGCCCTGCTCTCCTAGGGATAGCTGAACACCTGCCTGCCCATGGAAAGTGGTGAATTAATTCTTTGCTTTGCTTGTGTGGTCAGTTTTTGCTTTCCCTGTTTGTCTTTATCTCAACCCACAAGTTTTCCAGCTTTTACCCTTCTGATTCTCTCCCTGATCCTGCTAGTGGGGGAGTGAGTGAGCAGCTACCTGGGATTAAATCAATACCCTGAGACTCTGCTGTTAACACTGTGGTGCACTCCAGAATAACTTCAGATTTCACTTATGCTGAGATTTTACTGGTTGAACCCACCTTTTACATATACAGGGACAAACTCGTAGGCAGGGCTGTGGCAAGAAGCCTTGGCTGTGAAGGGAGTTACTGTGCAAAAGAAAATTGCAGGACTCTTTCCATGCCCACCTCACCAAGATGCTGCTTCATCCCACCAACCTTTCAATCCTCATCCCCTGCTTGAAACAAAAGGTCTGCATTAAGTTACGGACCACATTTTTGCATTAGACCATCAGCTGACTTCTTCACTGCACCTCAGATGGAGAACTTGATGGACACCACAATTTTATATCAAGTCAGTATTTGCCACATTCCAGTCCTTTTTAAGGAGGACTGCTCCTTCTAGCTCAGAGTGAGCTGGGCAGCACCTGCACTAGACTCCTGTCCCTCTCTAATTAACTATTTGTTTTGTTCTACCCAAATATGTAAAAAATTTAGTGTATAGACACAACCCAGATGTTTGCTCCCCAGTATAAGTATTGGTGTTTTACCACATGCTGGTGGTTAGGTCTGAATCCTGAAAGAGTCCTTGGGTCATTTTGAACCATGGCTGCCGAGCTATTAACTGACTGAGAGCTGTCAGCTGTTTACATTCCTCCTCCTGTTTTTGCATGAGTTAATTTAAACACACTAGTTTAGGAGAAGGGAAGGCAGAGATGAAACCAGATGACACCAAAAGTACAGGGTGAAGGTCATTACAGAGAGATGGATGCCCCATCCCTGGAAGTGTTCAAGGCCATGTTGGATTTGGCTTAGAGCAACCTGGTTTAGTGGAAGGTTCCTTGTCCATGGTATGTCTATTTTTAGTTGAAATGAGAAGACTTTTAAAGTCCCTTCCAACCCAAACCATTCTGTGGTTCCACAGGCAAACTCAGGCCATGAGTCCCTCTGGCCAACTCCACCCAAAGGTGGTACCCAAGGCATTATGAGACACCCGCTTGGCACCAATCCGTGGGCTGTAGCAGCCAAAGGGAACAACCTTGCATGCAGTGGTTGAACAACGTGTCTTCAGGATATCTTCTGATAAATAGATTTTCTCCCTTATCCAGAGGAAGGAGAGAGTGCAGAGACTAAACCACAAACCTGCACCTAGGAAAGAGCAAGAAGGGAAGGCAGCTGGGTTCAGCACCCTTCCCTGCCAAACCCTTGGCTTCCCCACATTTTATCTGTGCAGCAGTGAGGAGAGCATTCCCCCTTTTCTATGAGGGCCAGGCAGATCAACGTCTCAGGGACTACAAAGTGTTTTTTGCTTGTGGTATTAGCAGGGACCACCTACGTATCTTGGACAGTTCCCTGGAAAGCTGTGAGGTGGGCCGCAGCAGCATGCCTGCCTCCCTGTTCCTGGGCCTCTCACTGCCACCCCCTGTGCCTGCCACCCTTGCCAGCTGCCACTGCTGAGCATGGCACCGCTTGTGCCAAGAGCAATGATCCTCCAAGCAGAGCTGCCCAAGCACTGCCAGTTCCTCAATCCTGCTCAGCTCCCTGCATCTCTCCTGTTGATTTACGTATCTCTGCAATGTTATTTATCAACTGCTTCATAATTAATCAGATGCAGAGCCTGGCAGCACTAAATGAGCAGCCTGTCTCCAGTGCTCCCACTGCCACCAGCCCCCTCCCCTCCCAGCTACTATGCTTTATCACACACCACAACACTGGAGCCTGCATTCAGCCGCTCCTCATGATAGAAGCCAGTGGGGCTTTTCAAATGATCTCATCTCACCGGGAGAGCAGGCACTCATCCTGCCAGACTGGCAGGAAGGGAGGAATTAGCATACAGGTAAATGCCAGCTTCCTGCCAGTTATCCCACCAGCCACCTGGCTAAAGAGCTGCAGTCACTCTGAGATTAAGTATCGTGCTGTTTCTTGCTTCCTGACCTCTTCCTGCCCCTGCCACCCTAGCTTCAAATCTCTCTCCTTTCTGTCAGGTTGCTTTCTCTCATTTTCTCTCTTTGCATCTTGTTCCAGCATCCTCTTTCGCTTTTCTCTTCTTCACTTTCCAATGCTTTTTTGTCATGTTGCCTTCTTGCACTCACCCACTGTTACTGCTGCTCCCTTTCTCCCCAATTCACCTCTCACATAAGCCTCAGATCAAGTACACTGTGCAAATAAAATTATACTGTGTTGTTTTCATGAGCAAAAGCCTAAGAGGAACCTGGACTCCAGAAGTCCTCCAGCTTAAATCTATCAGATATAAAGACCACAGATCCTAATCCAATAATAACATTTTGGCTTTGCCTCAGATTAAAAAGCAAGGCTCAGGAGACATGGGTTACATTGCTAGATATGCTGCTTGTGGATTGACATGCTATTAGCAAGACACACTGCACCTCAATTTGCCTGCCATTAAAATATAGAGGACAGAGATGCTAACTGACCCATACTGATGCAGTGTCCAGGCTTGCAAAAGTAAACATACACTCAGGGTTAAAGTGGAAGGTTTCAGAGATTGTCTAGAAATTTAAAATCTCTCTCTCTTTTTATTCAGTATGGAGGCTGGTATTAACAACCCACTTTTCTGAACCAGCCTGTAGGAAACAAAGTGGGGACTATAACATTAGGAAGACTTGGCTTCATCACTGTATAACTTTATTGCTGCTCTTTTCATGCTAAGGTCCCCCTGTAGGAGATGCACCTTAAAAAGGCTCCTGCAGGAGCAAGCTGTGATGCAGTGCAGACACAGAGAAGTCTTCACAGAGAACCTGGGCACTGAACAAGCCCTCCACTGCCAGAGGCATCCCCTCTGAGTGACGACTGTGCAGCATATCTTGGTTTGTCATATCCTCTTTCCCTAAAAACACAGAAAACATGGATGTTTCCTAGACCTCAGCTGAGTTCCTCAGGCTTCTTAACTCTCTTTACACTAGCATGCTGCCTAACTAGCACATAATGACCACTACCTCTTCTGAAATAAACCACTATTTATGACTTGAGGTGAGCTCTTCAGACAAACAGGGCAAAGGAAGAGAAGCATGTGCTTTGTCCCAGTGCAAAATAACAACATAAAACTGGCAGTCTCTGTCACATGACAGCCTTGCAAAAAGGCTGTAGAGGAAGAGACCTGAGCCAGGGGCTTTAACCTAAACATCACCAATTAATACGAGCCCTCTCTGTTGGCCCATTGCACATAAGTAAAACAGGACTGACATTAGTCAGGCTTACCCAGATATTGAGCACAAGAGTTAATCAGAAGGCTGATAAGAATTCTGGCGTATCCACTTGCCCTTGCTTTTCATGTTACAAAGCATTGCTTTTATCCTGCACAAAGAATGGAGGTGAGAAGCAAGAAATAAGAGGAAAAACATTGAAATATCTAGTGCAAAATTTAATTTATTTATTTAAAAGCAGATGGGGGTATAATGGAAAAAACAAGAAGAGAGATTAGGAGGAGAGGAGAGAGTAGTAAGGGAGGCAAGCTGCAGAAAATTGAGGTAATAGGAAATGAGGCAGATACAGAGGGAGGTACAAAAATGTAGACAGCCATGTTGAAAACCTTTATTTTGGCTCTACTATGCAGATGCTTAGCAGAAGTTTTGCTGCCAATGATGGGATATTTCTGTTTCTCATGGATTTCTAGCTAACAGTCTCATATTCTCCCTTTGGCTGAGGGCATGGAGTGTGTGTAAAATGCCAGTATTGCACCTCCTTCGAGCTTTCTCTCTTTCTCTGTAGGACTTTAGCTCTTTCAAGGGGCTCTTGGAAAGGGTGCAAAAACAGCAGTTCAAAAAACACTAAAGAAATATAGTTGATCCTAAAAGTCTCAGGTGGAAGGAACATTATCCAAAAAGAGAACTAATTATTTGGTGGATTAAGGCCACTGACTGGGTTTGCAGAGTTAGCAGATGGACAAGAAAGCAATGGAGTCCTTTTTCAGGATGGATGGCATGGTGAGAACATCTGTCTGTTGCAAGCAGGAATATGTTCCTGGTCCACTTGGTCTCAAAACGAGAAGTGCAACCTCCTACTTAGACACAACTCACAGAAACCGAAACTGCATTGAGGGGCTTTTTTATGTTGTGAGATCAAAGGACTAGGACTTGGCTTTGCAGAAAGGGCTTGGATAAGCCTCAGTGTTGCAGACTGAGAATTGCTTAGATAGAGCTGTAAAAGTAATTGCTAAAAACACATTACCTTACAAAACCTTTTGCCACAAGATTATGGGTTTGACTCCCATGCATTCTGGTGGCACATTAATATCATTAACATTTGCATCTGACCACTGTGTGGTGGTCTCTGTGTGAAGGAAGGTTTGTGGCCCTCAGCCATATCCCATCGAGCACTATGAGCACTGAGTGTAGAGATAGCTAATCCAGTTCTACCAGACTGAAGTCAGTGCAAACTGGCCCAAATGGGACATCCACCCTACAAGAACTCACAGGGGCTGGGTCAGATCCATCCACAGAAAAAATGAAGTCCACTCCTTAACTATGCAAGATCAGGACTAAATAAACAGCCCTAGACACACATGCTCCTTTAGTTGAAGTCTGCCACATCAACTAGAAAAACACATTATATTCCACCATAGCTCAGCAACTGGAGCTTCAAGTATTCCCAGAAGGGCCATACTGCACTTGAGACATGACAAAAAACATGGAAAAACCACTGCAGAAAGATAAAACCATGGTGTGTTCTTTGGAAGGCATGGAAACCATGGTTGGTCCTTGGAAGCTCCTAAGCGAGAATTGCCAGAGTGCTTGGCCAAAAAGGCAGGAGAAAACCAGTGTACATCTGATTTCTGTCCCCCCTCTCACACATAAACACACTGTTTCTCGTAGCAGCCAATGCAAGGTAGCAGCAGCACTGCCACACAAAACCACTGCCACGCTGAGTGGAGACACACTCAGCTCAGCTGTAAAGGAGCTAACTCAGCTACGGGAAGCAGTCT
The DNA here is from genome assembly GCA_013400855.1 of Buphagus erythrorhynchus. Taxonomy (NCBI): domain Eukaryota; kingdom Metazoa; phylum Chordata; class Aves; order Passeriformes; family Sturnidae; genus Buphagus; species Buphagus erythrorhynchus. Next base: position 56,756 of record VZTT01008558.1, on the reverse strand, counting down.
TTACCCAGCAGCATGGTGCTTATGTTGGCCCAGTTGACCCTGCTGGGACCCAGCATGAGAAAACTACAATGTGCCCACAAGGATTTGAACTCCATTGATCTTCAAAGTAATGAGAAATAAGCATTCATTTTGCAGAGGAAAAGGGCAAGGAGAGGGGAGAAAGGCACACACATGACACAGAGAGACCATGGCAGACCATCCCAAGCAGCTGCATGTGTCCTGTTTCCAGTACTCCCACCATGTTGTTGCCCTGATTCTTGCAGCACATTTGCTGCCCTCACAACCCTGCAACAGCCATTTCCCCAGTGGGCCCAGACACATCACAACTTCTTAGCAGCCCTAAGGACAAGGCAGAGGAGGACTGTCTGAAAATGACAAACAGAATTATCCTGGTGTTATGCAGGGCAGCAGTTTGAGCCACCACTGCTATTTACAAGGGATGTGGTTTGCGAAAAGCAAACATCTCTCCATGGCCCACGGGGTCTCTGCTCTAACTAACATATCTTGTGACACTGAAGGCAGATAATTAATCTCCCATCACAGCACCTGTCTGCACCACCCTTTTCCCTTATCTAATATCTTCGTCCCCGTCCCTCCCTTTACAGACACCATTTACAGCAAGAGGGAGAGAGGTTTATCACTGCCACCTATTGGTATTTGCCCTACAGGAAGAACATGAGGACATGGCAATACTCTGCACAAAACCATCACCACTTCTCCATGCTAATTCTTCTGTAAACCTGCATACACTTTGATGGCCACGGTGTAAAAACACAGCATGTATTCTGGATGGGTCTGTAAACTAGTTATAAGCAAAGCTGCATTAGCAACAGTCCCCTTGTTAGCAGTTTTGGGGGTGGTGGTTTGGTTTTGCATTTTTGTTTTTTTGTTGATTTTTTTTTCCTTTTCACTTGTATGACTTAAGACCAGAATTGCTCTCTTTAATGTGGATATAGCAACTCACCTGGAGCCAGATCTTTTGATAGGACATGGCATTTTGTGTTTTGGACATACTTTGCACGTCCTTACAATCTGTGAAGAGCTCTCCCCTCAGTACTGGAAGACAGTCTTATAGGACATTCTGGGAGCATCCATGTTGAACTAAATTTGGGATATCTGGCACAGTTCTGTATTAAGGTCAACTTTACTTAGCTCTAACCATCCAGGCGAAAGGTCTGTTTTCCTGCTGGGTTCTATAACACACACACAGGCACAATGCAGAAAGCATTTTAAGTTTTCAACTAAATCTACCTCCTGCTTTGAAGCTCAAAAGGTCAGACTCGAGGTGGGGTTTGACAGTAGCATTGGAATAGAGAAGAGGCAGGAGGAGTGTTGCTGGTCAACAGCTGGGGGCATTGAGAGAGCTGTGTCTAGGGAGCTCTGAACTGAAATACCAGGAGGGCTGCAGGGCAGATGGGGGGCACTGGCAGACTTATGTAGATGGGCAAAGCTTGTTTGCTTTACACAGAGTGTGCCTGGATGTAGTCCCTGATGAAAGTCCCTCCTTTAATAAAAAATCAAAATTTGACTCTGATAAAGCAGCTGAAGAGAAAGCCTTCCCTTGTTCTCTAAAGCTGACCTTTCCCTTTCCCTAGCATAGTTAGCTCCCTTACAGGATTTGGTACATTTAAGAATAATTTTTAAAAAACATTTTTACAAACATGTTCTGCATGACCGCTTCCACTAATCCTGCTGACAGGGACGATCAATGCCTTTAAAGGAGATTTGTGGAAACCACAAAGAGTCAAACGCTGCCACTATGGAGATAAATGCCCCTTCAGTTCCTCAGCTGACGCTCACCACAACACACCTCCTCAGGGGAAGGTTTTGCTCCAGACTCAGCTTATTATTAAGATGGGGCAGAGGTTCAGGACTGACTCACTAAGAACCGCTCCCCACCTGGCTTAATTTGTCACTAGAAAGAACTGTGCTTAAAGCACAGCTACAGCACCCTCTTACACTATGCTGGATTATTAATTCAACATCGATCCAGAGGAAACACACTCCACTTCCTACAGCACCCTGCTTTTGAAGGTAACCCATTCTCTCTATCGACCAGGCTGAAGGTTGCTTAAATTAGCAAGAATAAATAAAACCTCAACTCCATTGAATAACGAAGAGATTTGAAAAAATGTTCCATTTTTTCTGTTTTTCATCCAAGATCAAGATTTCAGTACACTGTCCCTGATTAGCTCTTTACATGTGAAAAATTTTTACTCATCTCTTTTTTTGAATCAATGCAGGCAGCAAGTAATCTGGGCAGAGGCTCCTGTGCTCAAACCAGATAACAAATCAAGCTATTCAAGATTAAATGCATTACCCTGCTTCCCACTATTTTAAAGGCCAGAGTTCTATAAACTAGTGCCAGATGTTTTAATTAGCAGAAAGCAACAGCATATTTCCGCACAGCATGTTCCAGAAGGGATACTGAAGCAACAAAGTAAAAAATCTCAACACAGAACGAATGCATGTTTCATTATACATCTTTGACTGCTTCCCCTGCACTTTGCCCACAAGACTGCCTTTCCTAGGACTCATTCTAAAATACTACTTCAAGTAGATTTTGTTTTGTTCTTTACCGTTTCCTGGAAACCTTTGTAAATATATTTCACCGGTGTTTCTCAGCTTCCCCTACTCAATCAATCTTTGTCCCAACCTAAATCTATTTCACTTCATTTGAAGAAACTAACTCAGCCTCCTGATCTAACAGAGACTCCATTATGGATGCAGCCACAGCACATTTTGCAGTCTGTTTGAACCTCTGGACACAGCAAGGCAAAAATTAATACTTCACCTAAAGAAGTCATACAAGAGTGTTTCTTACATGAGGCTCATGTAATCCACAGGGGGATGATGCAATATGATACTGTTGCAGCTCTGTCACTACTCAGCTGGTGAGGATCTCAAGATCAAATTTTGCAGAAGACTTGTGTGCACGTGCAAGTATAAAACACAAGAGGGATTTCAAGTGACATCATACAGAACAAGAGCAGTTTGGGATATTTGTTATCAAGATGATACTGCTATGAAGACATGACTTAGGCATTATATGATGGACAACAGAAGGAGTGACCATTACCTTACAAAAGACCTTTTATCTTTTCTCCTAATGTTTCCCATTTTGTCCTCAGCATAAGTTTCTGCATGCCTGTCTCTGCAAAACTGGGGAGAGGCACCAAAATCCCCCCAGTGGCTACTGGACAGGTGCAGTGTGCTTTCTGTTCCAGCACGTTGTGGTGCCTTGCTTGGGGACAGCATTCACATTGTCCACACTTAGCAGAGTAGGAAAATATTTCTTAAGCTTTTAGTGAAGGTTATAAAGTTCTGTGGGGGATGGCTATCCCCAAGACAAGAGCTGTCCTCAATACCAAGAATATATTGTTTTTTCCACCATCTGTGGGGTTCTGACCATGTTGTTCTCTTCCTTGTAGAAATCATCATAGCTAGGCAAGCTGTTTTGAAAATATTGGGCTAATAAAAAAGGAAAGATAGAGCAAAATAATACCCTCATCAGTGTATCTGTACTGGAAGAAATACACAGCAAAAAGCCAACACAACTAAAACATTTACCACTACCTAATACTCAAGTATGAAGTGAAAAATTAGAAAGGACAAAGAAAACATAAGTTCTGGTTAGTCACATCCATTTGGTTTCTGAAATAAGCTTCAGGTAAAGTCCAGTGGTAAATAGTCACACTGTATTCTTGGAAATCCAGTTTTGCACTGCTGTGTCTTTCTAGAAATGCAGTGAGCTGAAACAATCTGCATGCTTGTTCCTCTCCTGCCTCTCCTGCTCTTGCCCCTTGTTTGTTCCTTCCTTCATCTGCTTCAGTGGCTTATTTCTGATTTCACCTGTCCTTTGGAGTTATCAGGAGTAAAACACAAGATTGATTCTCCGGGTCAAACTGTTCCTCATCAATTATAGTAAACAAACCAGGAACGTGTTTTCTAGCCAGTCAGTCTCCTTTCTCTCTCTCTCTCTGTCTCACACACACACACACACAGATGTCCTTCTACTTCCAAGGAAAACAGGAGCTGAAATGTGTCAATTTGTTATTTTCTCTTTAATGACAACAATAGTCACATTTCTCTGATTTAATAACTCCTACAGAAAATGGCATTTCTTGGTGAGAAACAATACCAGGTATTGATACAAACAGATAGGATTAGAGATACAAAAATCTAAATCCATTTCTGGCAACTCATATTTATGTATTTCAGGTTTTGGGTTACTTCAGGAGAAAGGATTAGCGGCATATGGAAAGAATAGCAAATCAAGCTGATGAGAACTTTTTAATTGGAAAGCCAATAGCACAGAGATTGGCTTCCAAAAGGGCTATGAGGAAATACCTGAAAGAAGAGGAGGAACAGAATGAAAGAGAGAACAAGAAAGGGAAAAGGTCATTAATTCCTAACATTCTTTCCTTTTTCTTTCCTTATGCTATGCTGTTTACAACACGGCCTTTTCCCTCAGCAGCTCCCCATAGCTAAAGCCATCTTTGTGAGAAAATTTTTCACCAATAGTCCCCACCTCATTCAGCAGAGGGGTTGATATTCCATCCCTTCCGACAGAACTGCACTGGTGCATGAATCCCTGCAGATGGATGCCACAAGGCTGTCACAGTGGCTGGGTGGCATAGTGCTGCCATCATGCAGTCAGCAGCATCCACGGCTTGGTTTTAGCCATGGCCAGCAGGTGCAGGCTCAGGGTGCTTCTCACTCACAAGCCCTCAGTTCATTAAGGCCTCAGGAGAGCCAAAGGTGGGCTCATTCCATCTCTCTTTTCTTTGAAGGGACATATCCATCTCGAGGGAAAGGGTCTCCTCTCACCTTTTCAAAAGACCAGTAGTGATTTGCTGTCACAGAGAGCTGTTGCACCTCAGATGCTTTCACTGCTGCAGCACAAAATCATTACATTCTCTTTCCATCCCAACAGCTTCCAGAGGAAATGCCATTACAAGCAACTTTTTTTTTTGGTCAAGCCAGTTTCTACCTTCTCCCTGGCCACAAGACAAAGCCAATGCCCAGTTTTATTTAGGACAAGACCATCTGCATGACCCTGAGAATGTTGGTGCCATCATACATGAAACATTACAACATCCCAACACAACATCTCAGCTCATGATAGAGCTGAGTCCTTAGATTTTCAGGATTAAGGAGGTTGTTAAAGATAATAACAGCTTTGTTTTAAAATGTAACTCACCTGTGGGATCTAGACGCCTTTCTGATAAGGCCATAAGGAGAAGGCAGGACCACTGCGCAGATGAATTCCTTTCTGGAATAAGGAAGGCTAACAAAGATCCAAGACCAAAACCATACTGAGTAGTGATAAGCTACAAAACCACTTTGAAAAAAAACATCTCTTTAGATCATCCACTGCCAGAAGTAGACAATCCAAGAAATAACTACAAAATCCCAGTTTTTTCCACCATCACCACCACTCAGGTGCTAACAATTGGTATGGGTTTCAACAGCAGACTGTCTGTCATTATCACAACCAAAACTCTCTTCCCCAACATTGCTGATCTGCCTCTTTAGCCCTTTTTAGGAATTCTGTTTATGTTGACACTAGCACAAGATACTAGACTCTTGCTATGGTCTGCCTTGTCTCATAGTACCTCTGAGCTCTTTGACAATACAAATGCCAACATGACTGGTGTATGTACTTTCCATGACAATCTAGCATGTGAATTTGAAGGATACTTAACAGACGATAGTGATATCAAATAAACTTTGGCTGTTCTTACACATATTAAACTAGTGTGCTATTTAGTATGGGCCAAAAGTGAAGGAGAAGATCTGTGAGGCTCCACAACCTTTCTAAATGAAGAAGCTTGTTATAAAGCCACAGAGAAGTCTGCAAGAGTAAAACCCTAAAAACTAAACAAGTCCTGACACCAGATTTTTCCTGAGTTTTATGTCTTTCCCCCCCTTCTTCCTTTCATTTAATAATAAAAAAAAATTAATAAGTGGAATGTTCTGTAGTTACTTTGAAAGAAGTAATTTAATAAAAAAAAATTCAGAGTGCCTCAAGTTAATTTAATTCAGTCCTAGGCTCATGCTGCTGCCAAATTGCACATTTCAAAACTGCATAGCCAAAGAACTTTAGGTGCCCTCTCAGAACGCCTGAAGTGAAAGAAAAGGCAGAGAAAAAAAGACCCAGGAAAGCAAATTAAGGCAAATACCTTGTTGCGGGTTGGAGGGGAAAAAAGGAGAAAGAGAAGGAAGAGGAAGTTTCAATTAATGTGCAAGTGATTTAGTNGTGATTTAGTGCTTAAGAACAATAGCTGGGTAGAACCACTGCCTGGCATTTATTTAATTATTTAACACCCTTTGAAGGGAAGATGGTGTAGGTCAGGCCAGTCAAGAAGAGGAAAGCTCATCAGTAAGGAATAACTATTTTGCAAAATGAAAGTACAGCACAGCAATAGAGTCCCGAGGGTCAGGGCTTCAAGCAAGAGAAATCAACGCTCTCTGGACTAAATTCTTCCATAGGATGTATTCATGCAGACATCCATCCTGGGACATGATCCAGTCTGGAGACTGTGAACACATATTATGGGTCTGATCCACTCCCACTGGGGCAAAACCACAGTGAAAGCAGGACTGAGTACAGTAAGTTGTTAGCTGGCATCTGAGGTAGCTAAAAACCCATAGTGGACAGCCAGTAGGCAAGAAAACATCTTAGAAATGTTCAACTACAATTCAATGCCCTAATGTCCTGATGTCCTACACAGAGAAAAATTAAATTAAATAAAATTAAGAGGTAGAATGCAACTTTGGTCTCATAACTTTGCTCTGGAAAAAAAACAAGGCATGATACATTACCCAGCCAAGATGTTTTTCAGTCTTGTCTATCCATACAAGTCCCTGGATCACATTGCCACCATATTGTCCTATTTAATTTGAAAAATCCTGTACTCAGAAATCTGCCATCTGAGACACAGTCTTTAAGTTAGGAAGAGTGTTGCTAGCGTGTAACTTGCACCATCTCACAGCTGCCACAGCTAAGCAGACCGACCTATCATCACCTCTGTCCCCAGGCCTCCCTTGGTGTCATCAGTCTCTTTACAACAGGGTGGGTTTAGATGTTAAACCCTTCAGAACAGAAAGTGTTGATTATTATAAGTGTGTGACAACATTCCTCTATATCCTCAAGGCTTATGAAAAGGGTTACAGCATGACTGCCAGTAATACCAGAGGACTGGATTTGATGACCCAAAGAGGTCCCAATCACTTGTGTATTGTTTCTGCTATTACTATTGGTTCTAATCTTATTGTTTACTTCTTGGAGCAGGTGAAGGTAAATTCTACTGGCTTTCTTCAGGTTCAAGGTTAAAGCAGCTCTGCTTGAAAAAGTATTACATCCTAAATAAGCAATTCAGTTTTGTCCAAAGGCCTTAGACTGTCTGCTATGATTTCCTTTTCAGGAGAATACAAGTTAAGCTGGATGTCATTGGAAAGTCAGTACTTTCAACAAGATTATTGATAAGGCCACATAATTAACAAATGACCTTGATGTTATCATAAAAACTGGGCACATTTTCCATTCAGCTAGTGTCAGAAGATTTTCCAGTGTTCTTTTTCTATATGTGTAAAAATACATGAAGAGAAATGGAACATTGATTTATATGTTTATATATTATATATACGTATTTTTAAAAACAGTGTTTCCTAGCTCATACTGTTTCTCTTCCATTTTCCTTTATTTTATCCACTTCTTTCATATTTTAGGTCTTTCACAGTCTACTTCCCCCCATCTGCTTCTTTAGAAAATTATGATAGTAGCCCAAGTTCTTCAAATGTATAGGCTTTGATAGGAAACATCATTTCCAGCTACAGCAAAAAAAAGGTGCAAACTTGTTACCAGCTTCACCCATTTTATCCAATCTCTGCATCCCCTACACATCCACATGATGACTTGATTGCAACTTAAGAGCTGTCTCTTCCTGAACTATATCAAACTTAATTTCCATGAACAACCAATATTATGGCAACAGGCTGAGTTTCAGTAAAAAAAGATTTATAACACACACACTACTATTTACTGGGTTTTCTAATATTTACTGTGGTATCCGAAAGGGCTTTACGTGCATCTCTGAAGTTATCCCCCCATTTGGAGTCTAGGGAACAGAAGTCCATATCCTCTAAGATAATGAGATACTTAATGATCTACGTGTCTATTTACTTTTTGAGGATCTCAGCTGCAGAGAATATTAAGTGACTTACCCAAATGTCATACAAAAAGGTTGCAGTAGTGTCTTTAAAAAAAAATCACAACAGAACCAGAAACCAATCTCCTAAATCCATATACTTTGTCTTAACTACTATCCTTGTGAATTACACTGTTATATAATGTAATTAGAAGAAAATAGCAAGTTCTATTCTAGGAACTTCTAATCAGCGACAAACACTGCACTCCTAACGATCTCATTAGAAAAGACATGCATAATTGCACGGTAGTACCATCGCACAAGCTA